>ML780877.1:548153-567812 GCA_009831015.1 Picea engelmannii | reverse complement strand
TGAGCATGCTAAAGAAGGGACACACTTCAATAAATGATGAGACATTTGGAATATTAAGGCATCCTTTCTAGCACATGCATGGAGCAATCAACCACTTCCATGTGTCACCATCCCTCATTTCCCAAAAGTCATAATAACCTCTCATTCATAAAGATAATCTAAATAGAAAATCTCGAGGGTCTAGTCTTTGCCTCTTAGAATTTAATGAGATTAATGTAACATTTGGATATATATATAGAATGTGTTGTCATACATGCACCCTACTCGTTCAATCAATCTACAAAATGCACACAAAATTATGGTTTTGATAATGAAGGGATGTCACGATGACTGATCTGGATTATTTTTGGAATGAAATGAAATACACATAAAAATTGCAAGAAACATAGAAATACAACAATACATGATTTCTATTAATGAAAGAAATGTATAGAGACTATAAAAACATACAGTGCGAGACTTACTAGAATGGTGGAATCTTTATCTATGAGAAGAGATTTGACGGCTATGCTCATTTGCAAGAAAATGATTACAATGAGGGTCCGAAGGCCTTTTTATGATAAACATGAATGCCAAAACCCTAGATATCAAAAAACCTAACCCTAGGAGTTGAAGCGAACAAAATTCATGTGGGCCTCATTGGGGTAAGTTAGTACATTAACTTCCTGGGGTCATAACGTTGTGTGCGATCTCTATTTTAGGCTTGTGATAGCCCGTTGGAAAGGTCTTTTCGAGACCTACGCATTATTTTATCAAACTCTTATTCTATCTACAATTTTACTATGGAAATCCAAGAAAACATTGTTTAGAGCCACAAAATGCCCCGGAAGTATATAAATATGTACTAATATGAAAACTTTCAAAATAATCCAATTAGAATAGGTGGGCGGCCACCAATAGCCACCTAGATGTTGTGTAGGGCTTCATGATGGCCCCATAAGTGCAGATCCCACAATTACAAAGAAATTTCCCCATTACAGAGAAGCATGTTGAAGTGAAAATTGTCCAAATGAGCCAGTTGGAATTTGGAACATGTGGGTGCCCACTAATATCCACCTGGATCAATGACCAATCCTTAATTAGACATCATGGAGGTCGTTGTCTCCTATATTGGATTTGGTAGTGTCACCATGGATTGATCATGAAGGGATATGTAGGTACATATATGGTCAAGGATGTATTTTACGATTTGAGTAATTCATAAGGGATTAAATGATGCAATTATTCCTAAAATTAAAAGGGAAAATATATAAAATCACAGGATTTTTAGGTTCAGAGTGGGGTGAATATGATAATTCCACTTGTATGGATTCACTTCAATCCCTACCAAGAAAATCCTTCTCTTGCAAAACCACCTTTCTTCATATAAATAGGAAGTGAAGGGAGAGAGAAAGTACCTTCAATGTTTGGTAAGATTATGTTGCCAAAAATCTTCTCCTTTTGAGTTATGGATTCGGAATTCAACATTTAATTTGTTGATTTAGTTCCATGTGAGGTTGTTATAGTTTGGAAGAGTTGAGGTCAAATGGAAAACAGTGAAGAGGAAATTTTGCATGGGTATGCAGGGTATCCATGACACTTGGCATGTATCATGCTTGTAATGATATTTTATGCAATAATTTAGATCTCTCCTCTCCTCCCCACCCCCCCACCCCCCCATAATTTGTGTCTAAAATATGCATGTTGAATTTTCATTTTAATAATTAATTGTTGTCAAATCCATTGATGTGAATTCATTTACCTGCCAAGATTTAGTTTTCAATTCATGCAAGTAGTTAGTTAATTTGAATTTGAAGAAATATTTTAGCATCATTAGATTGATTAAAGTGTTATATATTTATGTGTGAAGGTATCTTTGAGTTTGCAGTTGCTAGATTATCTCTCCCCTTGATCATGTGATTACTAATTCAAAGACATGACTGCAAGGTGTCACGATAGGTTCTCTTTTGTTTAATATTTCTTCATACTTTTGGTTTAATTTGAATTCAAATTTAACTGGGGAAAATGATAGATTAGATATCTGATCTGTCTTAGGTATGGCTAACCAACCTAAGGGAAGTAACCATTGCTAGCTTATGAAATATTTTATGTGACAAAACTAACAAATCCACTGGGGAGAATTCTAACAAATTCTTCCTATTTGTGCTTGGTTTCCTAGATCTGCATAGATTTTAGGTCTTTTTCGTTTGTTATCTTAACAAATATTTCATATACCTTGATATCAATAAGTTTTTCATTTAAATTCCTTCCTTTATAGAAATTTGGGGATGAGATCATGACTTTTATCCTAACACTCATAATCAGATCATAGCCTTAGCAAAGATCTCTTGCAATCTAATTGCAACTCTAAGTTAGTTTCTCATGATGAATATGATTTTCAAACTCTACTTTCACCCCTAAAGTTATCTGGTATATTTGTGACTTGTCGTTGGTAGCTTAGGTGTTTTGTGAGTCATATTATGCAAAGTTTTGAAGTCTAGGTATTTCTTATTTTTCATTTTTGTTTGAAAAAAAATAAAAAATCATAACTTTTGTTCTTCCTAGACTAATTGAAATCTATTGTTGTTCCCATAGTGACAATTTCTTCACAATGGCGATAAAGAAAAACAAATCTAAGGGTACAATCTTGGGAACTAAATCAAAGATAAAGTATGGTATCATGATGGCATATATTGATAATTTACCATGTGTTAATAATATGCACCAGTAGTAAATTGATTAATGTTGTATAGTTTGGAATATATATCATTCGATCTCAATGTACTTCAAATTTAATGGTATACATCTTAGCCTAAAGCATTAATTGCTTTTTTATAGGGTGCATATTGCTTTCCCCTTACCATGGTGGTAGATAATGATACCTCATACCCTACGTGTTTACCTCGTGATACAAAGTGTGATAAATTTTCTATATGTACAAGGAGTTTATAACGAAACCATATTTTACAAACTCAAATACTATGACAAAGAAGATGTTTCTATGAATTATAATGTTGACAGGTCCCAATTACACATTGTAGTAACCAAAGTGATTTTTTTTTGTTTCTCTAATGTGATTTAATGGATAGTTGACGAAATGCATATAGAAATGAGGCAAATAATGTATAAACAGGTAGGTGTATTGCATCCTATGCATCCAACAATCTAGAAGTTTACTAAAATTTCCCAAGCATAAAAGAATACTTTACTAACAGTTGGGTTAAGTAGTTATAAAATGCATATAACTATCATAACATTTTGAAAGGATAGGGAGATGATGGGAAAATGTTCAGAGCAAGGAATATGAAGAACTATCATGTTATGAATATGAAAACAATAGTGATGGATGTCATGGTTATCCTAAGTATATAATATGTAGAGAAGGATGGGTCCCTTTACTTTATGAAATTCTTATTGAAGGAATGATTTTTAATTTGGTGCCCATGCTCTTTCATACCCAAAACAAAGACATAAGGAAATTCAAGTAAACCCTAGAAGATTACAAGCCATAATTCTATATGTCCTCTTATCTAAATTTGGATATAGTACACGTTTTGAACCTAATCCTTGGAATGGACTAGCAATGGTCTAATGAATTCCCTCAATTCATGTATACTGCAAAGACCACTAGAGAAGAAAATATTCCCTACATTATGAAAATATAATCATTGGATTCATATCACCCTTATATAATTTGCTTATCAATAGGAAGTTTGCTCAATTCTCCAAAGTGTTGGGTATGTGTTATATTCTTTACATGTGTGTGTGTGTGGGTGCGTCAGATACGACAATTGTGTCTGATGATCCCTTCACCTAGAGCTCTATTATGTGCGTCGGGCACTTTCCTAGGGGGGTCCCATGGGGGGGCAGGTATGCCCCCCCCTAATTACACGCAGCATTTGGCAACGGGCGGTAGCCCAGGGCAGCGCCCCGAAATGTTTTTTGGGTGGTTTTTGCTATTTTTAGTGGATTTGTAAATTAATCCTGGATTAAGGGATTAGGGTTTTGGTATCTACAGAATACCTAAAAACATTGTATATATTGTATGGTGAATGGTGAAATTCGATATAATGAAAATAAGAAAGGTTTTTCGGGTTGAGGGTTTCCGGTATAAAATCTCTGTGTACTCTGTGTATGAGCCATTAATTAATTTTTGTATTGCTTAAGAATCTATAGGCATTGCTTTACTTCGCAGGTTTAAAACTTACACAAAGAATATTTAAGAGTCTTGCAAACAATGGGTGAGCAATATATGGAGAAGGACAATAACTAAATTAGGATCTATGGTGTCACTAACTCTCCTCACGCTTTTACTAAACATGTCCCCAAAATATTAGTGTTGAGAGAGATCACATATCAAACCATCAACATTGGGTTTAAAGACATGTTGACCCAAAAGAAGAAAAGGGATGCCCAACATACCCTACCTTCATAATAGTGTATCGATTTCCCAACATCATGTTTGCATGAATGGAAGAAAAGGAAATATACAAAGATAAGCTTAGAGAAGAATGATTCAAAATGCATGATCCACACCAAGGTTTGAGTGGTAAAGAAATTCGAACTACAATGTGAATACATTAGCCTTACTGTGATGAAAAATATTTCAAAAAAGAATTTAAAAGAAGGGTCCTAAGCTACAAGCAATCTTGAAAACAAGAAGGCCCCATAAGAGAAGCAAGCAAACAAAGTTCCTTCAAACAAAGTTGTAATGGATGCTACAAATAAACAAGAAAAAATATTGTACCTCCCTCTCAACTAAGAAAATAGACCATCGATACATGTTGAAGACTCATAAGTTGAACGTTGAGATATCAAAGACAAAGATGAATTTGATCACCATTAAAAAATAGTAATTGACATTTAAAAATCATGGAGGAAATGATAATATATTCTTGATACATCCACTTCACAACCCAAAGAGAAACAAGAACCATGGCCCAATACCAGGGATACTCTCAAGATAGACATTGCCAAAGGGTTAAGGATGATAGAATAATTCTACACCCTTGATCAAGATAATCATAAATTTCGATAGTATCTTGAAGGGATGCATCCTTTTGAAGGTGATGACAAAGTAACATGCTTATAAATTTTCACCTTTGATAAAAAGAATAATAAAGTGGTCATATCTTCCCACAAGAAGAGTAAAACTAGCACTAATCAAGTCATAATCAAGGCCACAGATGATCCAAAACTAGATCCAAACAAAAATTGAATGGTTTTAATGGCTCAGTAATGAAGAAGAATATTGGGTATGGAGAAATATCAAGGCTAGGAGATTGATGGCAAGGCTAGATAAGCGGTTGATAGTGTGAAGGGCCCCACACTTATCCAATTCTCTATCGCTTGCCTCCAAAGTGCTACATAGCCAAAGAAAGCACAAAACAATTAAATATTAAAAGAATTTAAAAAAGGAAAAAAGACAAGACAAAGGAACCATGAACCAAAATGTTTCCAACAAATCCAAAGGAGGAAGAGCACTAGAGTTAGGAAGCTAAATACTTTGGTATGATTGGCCATCCAACTACTCCCGACAAGCTAATTCAGCCTATAAACCTATATATAATGTTAGACAAGGGGTTATTTGGTAGAGAAGAGAGAGATTGCATTAGGAATTATTCTTTGAATTTTTAATCTTAGTGACTTAGAGCACCAAAAGACCATTGTAATTTTTCAATTGCCAAGAAAAAAGGTTGAGCGAGTCATTCAATGCTAGTTTTCTCATTTGGGTTTCCTAGGTAAATCTCTATGCATATGGTTAAATCTGTGATTGTGGTTTTCTATGCAATTACTACATTTTTTGTGATTCTTTGTATGCTAGCTTACTTCTAGTTCAATTAATTTCGCATAGTGCCCAAAACCAATGTGGGTTTTGAATTGGGTTAATGTATTATTGGTTCAATGTTTAACCGTATGCCTACAATAAGCCAAACATTTTGGTTTTAGTAAACTATGTGTAACAATCCAATTGACAATTTGTTGTATTTGTTGATTGATAATTATGTTAATAACTTGTTGGACTTGCACCTACAACACTATTTCCCATTGGTTTGATCATTGGTATCAGGTTTGGCTTATGCATTGTGCATTCACATGTACCAAGCATTGATTTCTTTGATAGAATGGTTGGGATAATTTCCCATTGTCTATCTCTCTCAAGCATAATCATTTCTTACCCACAACCAAACTAATCTCAAGCCATGGGCAATGAATTATACCTCTAATCGCATTTTGTAGTGATCCAAGCCAATAAAATCAAATGCATCCACACAATGTGAGGTCCTAGTTATGAATTTGTTGATCAAAAACACATTTAGAGGTAAATTTGGTCTGGTAGATCCATCGACACTTCACAATGTTATTTCCTTGCAGTCAGGGAACTAAGTCCCAACTATGATTCTCTGACAAAGAATCAATTTATGTTTTCATATCCTGCTCCCATTTAGGTCATCCACCAACATCTGAGTAGGTAACATGGTAATAAGTTTCAAGTACACGAGTCATCAAGGCAACATTGGCATGTTGCTTTGGAATTTGAGTTTGTCAGTCAAAGGAGGCATCTCCAACATCAACTCCAACAACTTCAATTGTGTTGAAAAGCCATCTGGGTAGACAAGAGACAGGTGAACTATCGTTCACTTCAACAGGTCGATCAGAAATCAGAGAATCTTTGGTCCACTGACTAGTCGAAATAGAGGACAATGGACTAGCTGACTCAAAAGTCAACGATCCAGTCGAAACAAGAGGAATGTTCAGTTGTCTAGTCAAAGAATGAAGTATGGAATAGGATATTTAGTGTCATAGACAACATCAAAGGGATCATCTTGCAACAATCCATAGGAGGCATTCAACAACTTAATGCTAGGAGACTTCTCATCAACCCGTACATTTCATCCAATAATGATTTGTAGTTTGACATGATCAAACGATCAATAGGATTTCGACTCTTCAGAGTAGCCCATCATGATGTAAGCATGAATCTTTTCATCCAACTTGTTTCTATAATCATCATAAATATGAGCTCGGGAAACACGTCCAAAAACACGAAGGTGGCCAACTGAAGGATTATTTCCACACCATCATTCGACTGGAGTCGTGGAAGGAATAAATCTAGTTGATATGTGATTGAGAAGATAATTTGTGCAATACATCGCTTCCACCAAAAGGCGAGGAGGCGGATCTTTACCTTGCAAAATACATCTAGCCATTTCAAATAACATCTGATTCTTTCGTTTTGCTATGTCATTCTGCTGAGGTATGCAAGGAAATGACCACTACCAGTCAATACCATATCGAGCCAAGTATTCTTCAAAAGGTCGATTTACATATTCACCACCATTGTCTAATATCGAGAATTTGAGGGGTCAACCACAATGCTTTCCAGCAAAGGCCCAAAAATCCTTGAACTTTTCAAAGACAAGGTTCTTATTCTTCAGAGAGAAAACCCATGTAAAGCAAGATAAATCATCGATGAAAGTAAAAATATACCTTGCACCTACCAGTGAAGGTATTTTGATGTAGCAGACATCATTGTGAAACATTTCCAATTGGTTTTGTGCTCTCCACGCTTTGCTAGATTATAATGATGCTTGATGATAATTCCCAAGAATACAACCCTTACAAAATCATTTAGGGATAAACACCTTTGGTAAACCAGAAACCATGTTCTAAGTTTCCAGTTCCTGTAGAATTCAGAAATCCAGATGTCCCAGTCGCACATGTCGAATTCAAATTCTCTCATCAGTGTGAGAAACAAGTGTAATCAGTTCAGTTTCAGGTCAAGTCATGTCACAAAATTTATACAAAATTTATGTCGGGTCGAGAAGCTTGTCGATGAAAAATTGACTTGTCTTTCTTCAAATAACAAACATAGAACCAATCTGGTCGAAATTTCACATGACTGTGTTAAATGAGAAACAGATAAAAAATTGGCACTGAGATTTGGCACATGATAGATATTGACGATATTCCCATGTCGACGGGAAACATCACGTTGACCAACAATATCCAAAGAAAAATCATTAGCAACATATATTTGTCTCTCCTTAGATTCATCCAACCACGTGAACAAGGAGGAATCCTGATCCATGTGATGAGTACACCCAAAGTCGACTAGCCATTCATTTTGCGTAGAATGAGACAACAAGGCCTAAGAATTTATAACTTGGAAGGTGAAATTATCAGCAGGTCGACGTACAACGTACACATCTCCTTCAATTCATTTAACATTCTCTTTTAAATCATCTCTCTCCTTATAACACACTTTCTCCAAATGTCTAGTCTTTCCACAGTACTGAGATGTATTCTTATTTTGACTTCACTAGGGAGCATATGTCTGTCTCTGAGGTTTCTGGTTGCGGTATGCAGGTTTTTGTGTAAAGGCATCAAATCATACTCTATCCATGGGATCAATCTTACCCTTTCCCTTGAGAAAGTGGGTCTGGTGTTTACCACCAAGCTTCCCTTCTTCAAGCATATTTTTTTATTAGTAATCAAAAGACCACATAAAGCTTAAAAGGTGTAATCCTTACCATCTTCCTTGCATCCTTTCCAATTGGTGCGGAAATTCGACATGAACATGTCGGATGGTGTTCTAAAATTCATTAGGACCAACTCGATGAGTTTTCCATCCTTCTTCTGATAGTGAAATCCATATTTTCCCACTTCAACTGGAGTTCTTTGACATGCGCCAAATAGTCCTCCATTCTGTCAAAAGAATGAGGATTGAGAGAGATAAAATCTTTCTCCAAATGCATGATGTAGCTCTCATCGACTCAATCGAACAATAACTTCATATTCTTTCAGACTTGATGAGGGTAGTGGATTCCACTGAGGTTAAATCAAATCTCCCATGAGATATAGGTTGTGATTATCCCTATAGCCTCATCCTTCTTTGTATCAACAATGAACTTTGTCTGATCATCTATTGGATCTCTAATCACAATCTTTTTATAATTACATAGTCATTTAATCTTCAGTAGGGTTTCCATATCCGGTTCCCATACTTCATAATTTGATCCGTTCAGAACTACATGATCAATCTTCAAAGCCATCTCTGATATCTAGATAGAAACTGGTATGTTTCAATAAGTTCCAATCAACAAACCGCCAACCCAAATTCAACCACACAATAGATCCGAATCAACAAGGTTTATAGATAACAGGTTGAGGTTTTAAACCATCATCTCTAATACCATGTTGCAGAATGTGGTGGAACACGACATGAAACATAAAAAATAGTGCTCCAAATAATCAAAGAGGAACTAAAAAATTCGAAGACAGAGGTGGTGTCTAAAGACATTGTTACAACACTTAAGAAAAGCTCATTGTGATCAGGACATCACAGTGCATGTTTCACATATTTATATGCATGATCTATTGCACAATCTCCATATTGATAATGACCCAAGGGGTCTGCTATTTATAGGCTCAAGATCTAACCAACTTCCATAGAATCTGGAAAATATTGTCCACATGTAACCATCAGTTGTTGGAGTTGACTACACCAAATCCGCGTTGTCGAGTTGGCTCGACAAGGATTCTCAACCCTATATCCTACACTTCCAACTCATAGTCGAATGCTAGGCTAGTCGATCCAACACCCGACTATCTTTGACCGACAATCACATCGACTACTTGACTGATTGGTGTAGTGTGTTGATCAATTATCCAAATGATTGTATCTAGGTGTAAGTCAACCTCTCGACCAACTAAACCCAAAATATGTGTGATGAACCATCAATTCTTGATGTTCCAATGCAAGGAACATCCATTTTGAAGTCCTCTCAAGGAGCAAAAGAAAGAGGAAAGAGATTCATTTAGAAGGACAACAAAGAAATCCAACTCTATACACCCCATAATCCAATTGATAGTAGCTAAGTTCATCCCCATTTGAATCAATGAAATCCTAATAAAAACCCATATTACTTTATTGTAGGATTTTGAGAGATCTAACTTCATGACTATGGAAGGGATATTTTGGGTCTTAATAGAGTGCATATGATCTGGATTATTTTTGGCACGAAATGAGAGAAGAGATAAAATAAATAAATGTACAAAGATCTATCATATATACAACAATATAACAGAAATATATCATAGATATAAACACAGAGATACAGTAATACGCAATTTCTATTAATGTGTGAAATGTACAGAACTGTAAAAATACAGAGTGAAAGACTCGCTAGAATGGTGGCAGCTTATCTTTGAGAAGAGATGTGATGGATACTCACATTCGTAAGAATATGATATTTAAAATGAGGCTCCGAAGGCCTTTTTAACATAAGTAAAATCCAAAACCCTTACCCCGGAAGATGAAAATCCAAAAGGTTTGCGGGCCCCAATGGGGGTAGTTGATACGTCGACTTCCCAGGGGCGTAACTTTTTCATACAATCTCTATTTGGGGTGGTTGATATATAGTTAGAAAGGTATAACCGAGAAGAACGAATTTCTACTATCCCAGGGTAGTGCTTCTAATAAATTCTTGGGCCCCAAATCCCCAAACAATGTCATTTAGGGCCTCAAAACGACCCTTGAAGTTTGGGACCCGAAAAACTATCAAAAAACTGCCAAGGTGGAAAACTATTTTTTGAGCCAGTGGAATAGGTGGGTTCCCACCAATATCCACCTGGATTAGCATTGTTTCTTCATCCAACACAACCGCATCATGGATTTGTCTCTTGTAAATAAATCCAAACTACTCATGAGAGACTATATCACTTAAGATAGGCTTAAGTTTGTTCACTATAATCTTGGAGATGCGTTTGTAAATCAAGTTACAACAATAAATAGGCTTGAAACCCTCAAAGGAGAAAAAATCTTATTTCTTAGGAATTAATGCAAGAAAAGTCACATTGAAGGAGCCCGAAATTTTTCCTGGTCTCTAAGATTCTGGAACCACTTTTAGCAAAATCGTCTTTGAGAAAATTGAAGAAACCTAGAAAAAATTCAATGGAAACATTGTTGGGACCTAGAATCTTTCTCTTTTGAAAGTTCTTGAAGGTGGAAAATAATTTCCCCCTCTAAATCTCTGCCTTGAGGCACTCGTTATTTTCCTCAGTGAAAGAGCTAGGGAAAATATCGATGACCTTTAGGATTTCTTCAACATGGAACCATTCTGGTTCCTTAAACAAGCTAGAGAAAAAGGTTTTCCATGCCTCGACAATATCGTCAAAGGGTGAGATAGACTCGTATCCTTGATTTCCCAAATAATGGTCAGGTTCTTTCGATAGTTCGCATAATTGTGGAAAAAATTGGTTTTGTTGCCACCCTCCTTAAGCTAGATCGCTCTGCTCTTAAGGCACCACTTTGATTCTCCATAGGCTAGCAAATCATGTTTCTTTTACAACAATTCACTTAGAGTTGATTCTTCTTCTTTTGTGAGAGAGTCGATCGACCTTTCTACCAACAAAAACTCTATATTGGATTCGACTTCCCTCAAAAAGGACTATGCTTTCTTATTGAAAGCTTGAGCCAAGTATTTGGAGGATTTTATTTTATTTTATCTAGGTTAACTAGGAATTGTTTCATGTAAGAATGCTTGGCATCCTATTCCAAATGGGACCAGGTTGATGTGACCTGATTTCTATAGTCCTCCTCTAGATGCCAACCCTAGTTGAATTTCATCAGAGACGATGACTTAAACCCTCTTTTGTCTATCTTTGATAGGATGGGAATATGATCAGAAATTCCTCCTACCGAAATACACAACTTGAAAGGCCAAGGATTCTCAAGAAAGTCCTCAGAAATAAGAAATCTATCTGATCTTTTAGCAACCATTTTTTCCCCTTTTCTTCCATTCTTCCAATTTTGGGACATTTTTGGAGGCTCCAAATCTATCAGGTGATTCTCTTCAATCCAATGAGAAAATAATCCTTCCTGCAGATCTTTTCAAGGGTGGCCCCCCCATACTTCCTTGATCGAGAGAGTAAAATTGAGGTCACCTCTAAGAATGACATTGGAGGAAGATATGAGACCAGATGTGCTCCAAACCTCCCCAAAATGACACTTATTAGTGTAAGGCCCATACACATTAACCAACATGAACTAAGATTTAAGAAAATTATCCTCCAAATCAACCACTATTGCGGATGGAATGAGTGCAAAGGGAAAATCCCTATAACGATGGATCCAAGAAGTAAGTAAGCCCCCTGATAGACCTTCTGAGTTGACCGTAAAAAAAGACAAAATGTCTAACCATGGTCGAAAGGAGTATGTGACCTTATCACCTATACACATTGTTTCTTGTATCATGATGATGTCAGGAACACTAGACTACACAAGCCTTTTGAGGGTAAGGATTTTCATGGCTCCCCCAACCCCACGTGTGTTGAAAGATAGAACAATCAATGCAAACCCTGGACCTATAATTTCCCTTCTCTAAGGGCCTGCACTATTTTGGATTGTTTTTCATTCCTTATTTCCTTATTTTCTTTAATTTGAGATAACAATATATGGGACTTCCTTCCCACCTAACCACATGGGACCTTGTCTAAAACCAAACCCCCTTGCATAGGATTCCACAGACCCAAATTGAGTCTTAAAAGATAGTCTGATTTGAGTGAAGCCTTGGAAATTTTGATATTTGTAAAGTCAGCTAAGGGGGAAAGGAGAGGGGAGGGGAAAGCACCTATAGGAGAAACCGACCTAGGATGGAGAGGGGGGAGGAGAAAGGACCAATGATCGATAGGGGATTAGGGAATTTTTCGAAGGGAGAACTTTCCCCTAAGAGAAATGGCTTAAAATAGAAGAAGACAAGACACTTGTTGCAGATGCTTCCTAGGCTGGTCCCGAGAGAAAAGAGGGAAATAAACATTCAACACTAGATTGAGACAGGAGAGAAGAAACAGGGCTCAAAAACTTACTAGAATTTGCGACCCAAAATTCCAAGGGGAGAGAAACATATGGTGACTCATATTGGTTGACCTTGGGACTGTGATGTGCCTTCACTGGTGAGTCCACCATATTTTCATGGGTAGACTCTTCTAACATAACATTTTTCTTCAACATCTTTTAAAAAGGGGGAAACTAGGACATATGCCTTCAACATTGCGCCTATAGGTGAACAACCCCATGGAATCCAAAACAACGACACATGACCTACCAATAATCTATCCTTTGGAGCCAAGTAAAATCACCACACACTAGTTCGATTTCATTGAGCAGACCCTCCCTCAAATCCACTTCTACCTGCAACCACACCCAACACTTTTTTGTCTTTGTGCCACAGTCGATTTCGTAGCTAAGGAACCTACCAATTTTATTCCCAAAGGAAATTAACATCGCCTCTTTCTAGAACACCAAAGGAATATTTGGAAGAATCACCCAAACCTTAATAGGTGAGAGAGGATCACTATTTGGGTCAAAATTAATTGCCCATTCTTTTAACACTAAACCCGATGGACCCCAACCCCACGCTTGGCTGAAACTTTCTATCAAATATTTCTTCATCCATAACTTGAAACATATACAACCTCAAACCAGAGTATGGTACTTTGGTCGAAACCCCAACATAGCTGACCAATTTGCATCAATCCAAACCCTCAAAGCCAATGGACTCACATTTTTTCCATAAAATCTACTAATCATCGTTCTACCTAGCAATTCAAGGATTGCACCAATTTCCACATCAGCCCCTACCACCATCTTGCTTCACTCCCTTTTGACCTTCCATCACATGCCCTTTGATTTCAATAACTGAGAAGGATAATCCTGCTTCAACACCTCACCACT
This sequence comes from Picea engelmannii, assembly GCA_009831015.1. Lineage (NCBI taxonomy): Eukaryota > Viridiplantae > Streptophyta > Pinopsida > Pinales > Pinaceae > Picea > Picea engelmannii. The sequence continues at coordinate 554,095 of ML780877.1, read as the reverse complement.
TACCTCCTTTGAAACACTTATGTGAACCTCTAATGGATATGAGCCACCAACATGCTATTGGAGATAATTAACCTTGGAAGAATCGTTGACCGGGACCTTGAGAGAATCAGCTTGCACATAGTGAGTAAAATACAATGATAAACCTTTCTCGATACGCCCATCACAAATTGAATTCTCTCCAATATTGGAAAAGCACAACACCAGAATCAATGCCCACTGGTAGATTGCATGACCCTGAACCTTCCTTGGAAAAGGCCCTCCTATTATGCTGCATTCAAATTAAATCTGCATCCAAGTAAACTATTTCCTCTGTACAAGGGGCATCGCCTTCAAAGTCCAAAACATCATCCTCCATACAAAACCCCAACTTGGGAATTATTTCGTCTTACTTGGACTTGCTAGTGTCAGAAACTTTGGCTCAGCTGTCATCCACTATCACCAAAAGATCACTAGGAACGGTCGAAAGTCTTTCCCATAATTTTAGTCTTCTCTACTTGATAATTGCACGAGGTGGTGTTTTCTACATTTCAGTAGGAGGGAGATGGGTAATTCATTTTGTAAAAAAATATTTCAATGTCCACCTTAAGTAAAAAAAAATTAAATCAACTATATATATACACACATAGAAAGAGACATATTCCTATGATATGTGTTTTTACATCCTAGTGTAAAGGAGATGTGTAAGTCTTTGCAATATTAACATGGAGTTAACACATTGTTGGGTATGCGTTATATTCTTTGCACGACTAGTTGTAGTGTCTTCTACGTTGTGTCGGGCGCGCAGGAGGGAAATATCCCCCCTATGGGAGGGTTCGGGGGCAACGCCCCAGAGAATTTGTTTTTCCTCAGGAAACATGTCACATTTTTTCCTCATTTGTTTGTGTTGCCTTGATTTTCGTGTCCATTGTTGGGTGGTTTTTGCTTATGGTTTTCTATTTCCGATTAAGGAATTCATGTTTTTGACTAATCCAGGTCATTTAGTTAGGGCTTTTGATGATATTGTCTCCTATATGTATATTGTATTGTAAACAATGTATCATTATGAATGAATATAGAATATGTTGGTTTTCTCGGTTTGGGTTTCTAGGGGAAAAATATCTATGGAATGTGTGTATTTTCCATTGTATATTTTATGTTCTTTTATTGAATATATGTTTGCATTAAAATATTGTACAAGGTTAAAATCTACATTTGGTATCAGATATTTATTGGCTTCAGGGGGACGCCTTTGTGGTCAAGGGTATGGCTCAAGACTGTGATAAGCCTTGTTACAGTGGGAGATTTGTGGTATTTATTTTTCAGGTGAAAATAAATGGCGAGCAGTTCGAAAATGGAGATCAAGAAGTTTAATGGGGAAAAATTTTGAGTTGTGGAAGATCAAGTTGGAATATTTGTTGGTGGACATAGATCAGTAGATCGCGGTGGATCCAGGTACTATACCTACAGGAAATTCAAAAGATGACTGGAAAAAGTTTGATCGGAAGGTGAAGATCGCAATCTGACTGTGTCTTGTTAGTAGCAAAGGGTTATTCCTAGGTTGAGGGAATTGATTTTGGTGATATTTTTTCTCTTGTTTCCAAGTTAACTTCTATAAGATTTATGTTATCTGTTGCTATTGCATTTTATTTTGAAGTAGAACAGATGGATGTGAAGACGATATTCCTCCATGGTGATTTGGAAGAAGAAATCTATATGAAACATCTAGAAGGATTTGTTGTGAAGGGAAAGAAGGAGATGGTATGCAAGATGAAAATTTTTGTGTATGGTTTAAAACAATCACCAAGGATGTGGTATCAAAACTTTGATACTTATATGTTGGGACTTGGCTTCACTAAAAGAAAAGAGGATAATTGTGTGTATTTTAAATTAATTGGTGATCATTTGATGTATTTGGTCTTGTATGTGAATGACATGTTGCTGATAGGAAACAACATGGAGATTATCCAGGATGTGAAAACGTAGTTGTCCTCTAAATTTGACATGAAGGATATCGGTGCTTCAAATTTCATTTTGGGCATGGAAATTAAAAGAGATTGGAAAAAGAGGAAACTTTGGTTAAATCAAAGAAAATATGTTGAGACAATAATGCAGAGGTTTAATATGCAGGAATGTAAACTGGTCAAGATCCCTACTCCTGTTGATGTAAAGTTATATGTGAATCAGTTTCCCAAGACACGGGAAGAGGAGGAGGCAATGTCTCATGCTCCATATGTGAGTGCAGTTGGCAGTTTGATGTATGAAATGGTCTTCACTAGACCGGACATTGCACATGCAGTGGGAGTTTTTAGAAGGTATATGTCAAAACCAGGGAAGGAGCATTGGACATCAGTAAAAATGGTTTTTAGGTATTTGCGTGGCACTGCTAGCTATGGATTGTACTACCAAGGAAGAATAGGATTGGAGAGTTTTGGACATAGATGTATTTGTGGATGCAAACTGGGTTGGAGATATGGATCATAGAAGATCTACAAACGGATATGTGTTTAACCTATTTGGAGGATAAATCAGTTGGATGAGAAAAAGACAGGTTGTAGTGGCACTTTCAACTACAAAAGTTGAATACACGGAAACCACTCATGAAAGTAAGGAAGCAGTATGGTTACAAAGATTGTGTTAAGGTATTATGTTGGTACAACAAGTTGTACGGATAGATTGCGACAATGAGAGTGCAATTTTTCTAGCGAAGAACCCGACTTATCATTCAAAGACAAAGCATATTGATATTCAATATCACTTTGTGAGAGACATGGCTGAAGAAAAGAAAGTGTTGTTGATAAAGGTGGGGACTTTGAAGAATGTTGCAGATTCATTAACACAATCTATTAGAACTGAGAAGTTCTCTTGGTGTAGAGGATCCATGGGAATTGTTTCCCTGGATTGTTGACTATGTAACCCTATAACCCACTGTATGCAAAGAAAACAACAAGTGGGAGAATGTTGGGTATGTGTTATATTCTTCACACGACTAATATTTAGAACTAATTCTCTATTCTTTGTATCTCTATGTATCGATGTGCGTTATTATCTATACATTGTTGCATGTTAATATGTCTAAATGAGTGAATTCAAATATTAGTGTAGAATTTCCCACACCCAAAAATCATATAAAGATAGAATTCAGTTTAGTATTGGAAACCACAAAAATATTACTATAGAATTTTCAGCACCCAAGATTTCAATTCAATTCAATACCAACAACCACCACCTGCTCGACATATAACTTTTTGTGTGTAAAAATATTAATTTGAAGTGGCATTATATATGTTTTTAACGAACGATCACTTTTCATGAGAACATAAAGAAGAAAGAGTTAATGAAAACAAGCTAATTGAAGTTAGTGGCTAAAATGGCCCATTAAAATTCATAAACTTTGTGGCAAGAATCTCTCTTCATCCAAAAGGACAATCCAAGAGAAGATTTATCCCCAACCCATACTTCAACTCCTCTTACAAGATGTAATAAATAAAAAAATAACCTCAATAAGAAGAAGAAAAAAAAAAAAATTGGGATCACAGTGCATTTAAAGTGCATCCCTAATCAAAAGATGATATGAAAATCTACCAAAACCACTTCCAAGTTAGATTGTATGTTATTGTTCATATACAATAAATTTGTAAATCATTTTTCATATAGGTTAAATTTTGTAGGTAAATCATTTTTCATATAGGTTAAATTTTGTAGAAGAAAAGCAACATTGAAAGTAAAAAAAAGCACTTATAATGTAATGTGGGAAGAGCATGACTTTCAACTTTGGTAAAAGAAAAACAACATTGAAAGCAATTGATTTGAAAAAAACATTTATAATGTGGGAAGAGCATGACTTTCAACATTAAGTGGTTAAGTTGGACATCTTATCACCTCATTTCTATTTTTATTGGTATTTCGCACTAAAATTTACCTAATATCTTATGTTGTAGTTTAAATGTTCTACAAAATGATTTTTTTTCGGCGATATTTTTCAGAGATATTTTCCTGAAATCTGGTGAGAAATTGTTAGATCCACAGATTTGAGTGATTGTTTACGTATAATCCGAGTGCCCCGGGAGTTTTTCAGTATGTTGAATCCATTTCTGAATGTTGCATTCATAAATGGATTGTAAACAACAAAAAATAGTGATTTTGTGTAGATTTATGTCATCAGATTCTGACGAAAAAACCCATTTTGTAGAACAATTAGACAACGCCATAACCTATTGTGTGAAAAAACTAAACTCTGTGTGCCCAACTTTTTCTAGTTAAATTTATGACATTCTAGGAAGTGGATCACTTTAAAGTAATAATGTGTTTGTTCGAGACACAACCATTTTACAAAAACATGATCACATTCTTCAATGATTCAATTATTCGACTCGTACATTGAATTGTCAGGATTTTAGCAAACATTCCATCCAGGTGTTGTCTAAATATTCTATGTTTTGGTTTTTTTTCGCTAAAATCCCGCATTAGAAATCTACACGAAATCACAATTTTTTGTTGCTTAAATTGCATTTCTAAATGCATAAATCAATTCAGCGTGCTAAAAAACCAGTGGGGCACTTGGTTTCCGACGAAAAATACCAAAACGTAGAATAGTTAGACAACGTCGTTACTCCTGGGACACTCAGATTTAACCACTCAAATCTACATATCCAACAATTTTTCCCCAAATTTCAAGCAAAAAAATATACCGGAAAAAAAAAAAGCCAAAATGTGAACAGAACCAGATTGGAATGTAGGAAAATGCTCACGTTTTCAATGACGAGCAAAATTAAACAGAAAATTTATCATCAAAAAAAGCCAAAATGTCACCAGATTGGAATGTAGGAACATACTCATGTTTTCAATGACGACTCTAATAAGGGCACTCGGTTTTCGGCGAATAATACCAAAACGTAGAACAATTAGACAACATCATTACTCCTGGAACACTCGGAATTAACCATTCAAATCTACATATCCAACAATATTTCCCCAAATTTCGAATAAAAATAAACAGAAAATATACCAAAATGTCAATAGAACCAGATTGGAATGTACGAAAATACTCACGTTTTCAATGACGAACAAAATTAAACAAGAAAATATATCGTCAAAAAAAGCCAAAATGTCACCAGATTGGAATGTAGGAACATACTCACGTTTTCAATGACGACTCTAATAAATCAAGCAAAAGGGGGATAGGAAAAGGTAACTACTCAAACGCGCCAGGTAGGGGTCGAACCTACGACTTTCTGCTTAGGAAACAGACGCTCTATCCACTGAGCTACAGGCGCGAATGGTTTTAATTCCTCATTTGTTTATTTAGTGCTGGGTTAAACTAATTTATTTATTTTTTCTTGGATTTTGGCATCCCAGCTTTAATAACAGTATTTTGGACGTGCCGGAGTGGTTATCGGGCATGACTCGAAATCATGTGGGCTTTGCCCGCGCAGGTTTCAAATCCTGCCGTCTACGCTTGCTATTAATTTTGTCGTGCTTTGTTATTATAAGTAATTTTGTCGTGATTTGTCGTGGTTTCAAATCGGCAAAAGGCGCTAAGCAAGGTGGACGTGCCGTTGTAGTCATCATGTTTCAGTTTTTTTCATAGCTCAGTTGATTAGAGCATCCATTCGGTTAGAAGGAGGTCGTGAGGTCGACTCTTATTAGAAGCATTCATGGAGTCTCCTGTATCCTTTGATTGTACACCATCTCTTTATCAGGGCAAACAAATTAAACCTCCATTCATGGAGTCTCCTGTAGAATGGAAAAACGCCTGTTTTTGTTCTAGTTTTTTGTGTGCAGCAGTCAACGAACTATGGCGACATGCAGTAACTTGGTTCAATTAAGCCCAACAGGCTGAGACAGAGATGTGAGACATATGATAGATACTCCAGTATTAGCCCAAGAGAGATGAATCAATCCATTTAGGTTGCAACACTCATCATCTCGTTATTTATACCATCACGTCTCTTATTTCAAACAGG
>ML780877.1:531418-544939 GCA_009831015.1 Picea engelmannii | reverse complement strand
GTGCATGTATGCACATTCCAAATATAACTTATATGCATGTGCATGCGAGTGCATGAGGAAATTTGTTGGCATGTTTCCAACAATCTCCACCTTGAAAAACATTTACCTGATATATCATGCCCTTAATTAATTCATCACCTTTTCTGCAAGCCAAGAGAAGTCAAACACCATCGTAACTTCTCTAACAAAATTGGTTTCGTAAACATGTCTACATAATTCGATTTTGTATGGAAATTTTCCAGAGCCACTCCACCTTCATCAACAACCTGTCTTACAAAATGGTACTTCAAAAAAATATGCTTCATCTTACTGTGATAAGCTGGATTTCTAGCCAAATGAATAACACTTTGACTATCACAAAATACTTTCACCTTGTCCTGCATCCTTCCAAACTCACCCAACAAACCCTATAACCCAATTGCTTCCTTTGATGCATGTGAAGCAGCCATATACTATGCCTCAGTAGTGGATAAAGCAACTGCATTTTGAAGCTTTGAGATCCAACTAACATGTCCTCCTACAAGAGTAAAGACATATCATGAAGTGGATCTTCTTTTGTCCAAGTCACCTGCAAAATATGAATCTACATAACCCCAAACTGAATCTCTAGAACCATGATAGGTGATAGAATGATTGTTTGTGCCTCTGAGATATCAAAGCATCCATTTCACAGCTTCTCAATGCTCTTTTCCTGGATTTTCCATGTATCAACTAACAACACCAACTACATGTGAAATATCTGGTCTAGTACTCACCATCGCATACATCAAACTTCCCACTACATTAGCATATGGTACACAAAACATATAATCCTTTTCTTCGTCATTACTAAGACATAAACCTGAAGAAATCTTGAAATGGGAAGCCAAAGGGATCTGTACGGGTTTCACATTATTCATACCGAATCTCATAAGTATTTTCTCCACATACTTTTGTTGTGATAACCACAACTTGCCATTTTTCTTGTCTCTATGTATCTCCATGCCTAAGATTTGTTTTGTTAGTCTTAGATCCTTCATATCAAACACCCTATCCAACTGAAACTTTAACCTGTTGATCTTGACCATACTTTTTCTTGACACAAGCATATCGCCAACATATAACACCAAAATAACGAACATGCCATTTTCCAACTTTTAAAAGTAATCACAATGATCATATTCACTTCTTGTAAAATTTAGGCTCATCGTGAAGGAATCAAACTTCTTGTACCATTGCTTGGGAGACTGTCTCAAGCCATACAATGACTTCTTGAGTTTTCAAACAAACCTCTTATTGTGATCCTGAAAAAACCCTTATGGTTGTTCCATATATATATCCTCATCTAAATCTCCATGTAGAAACATTGTCTTAACATCTAACTGCTCTAACTCAAGATCAAGTAAAGCAACTAGTGCTAACACAACACGAATTAAAACAAGCTTCACAACTGGTGAAAATATCTCATGAAAATCAATACCTTCCTTTTGAGAATACCCTTTTGCTACTAGTCTTGCTTTATACCTTTCGACTTTATCATCAACACCCTTTTTCAGTTTGTAGACCCACTTGCAGCCGAAAACCTTTCTATTCTTTGGAAGTTCTACGAGGTCACATGTTTTATTCCTCCCTAAGGCACCCATTTCTTCTTTCATAGCTTTCTTCCATTGAGCACTTTCAGATACCTTAATTGCTTCCTGAAAACAACTAGGTTCTCCATCAATAGAAACCAAAGCCATAGATGAAACATAATCGTCATACCTTGTAGGAGGATTTCTGACCCGTAAAGATATCCTTAGAGATGGTTGAGACATATCCTCAGCTTCTTGGATATTTTCTGCATCTTCATCTTCTTCTTCTTAAACTTCTTCATGCTTCTCCCTTTCTGAAGATGGTTGAGTTTAGAACTGAATTTGTTGAACTTGCGATACATGTTCTTGTCTCACTTCAACATCTACATGTTCTGATTTTAAGAGTGAGGATTCATCAAATACTACATCTCTGCTTATGATGAGTTTGTGGGAAGTAGGATCCCACAATCTGTACCCCTTAACTCCATCACCATAACCAAAAAAGACATATCTCTTTGATCTAGGATCTAATTTAGAACGTTGATCTTTAGAAATAAAAGTGTAAGCATCACAACCAAATATTCTCAGATTTGAAAAATCACACGAATGACCTATCCATACCTCTTCTGGAATCTTACAATTTATTGTAGTTGATGATGACCGATTTATTAGATAGTATGTTGTAAGAACTACTTCTTCCCACAATTCTTGTTGCATCTTGGCATTACTAAGAATGCTCCTTGCTCTCTCTAGGAGAGTCCTATTCATGCATTCAACAACACCATTATGTTGAGGAGTATAAATCGTGGTCTTATGTCTTTCGATCCCAACTTCTTTGCAATAGTTCTCAAATTACACAGATGTGAACTCACCTCCATTATCTGTCCTTAAAGACTTGATTGACATGTCAGTGCTCTTTTCAACCAAAGCTCTGAATTGCTTAAAAGTATTAAATACATAAACTTTTCTTTTAAGTAAATAGACCCAAACCTTTCTAGAGTAATCATCTATAAATGTCACAAAATATGACGATCCTTCAAAAGAAACTGTAGGGGATGGTCCCCAAACATCTGAATGAATGTAAGCAAGGATACCTTTGCTTATATGTTTTCTTGTTTTAAATTTTTGTCTACATTGTTTTCCAAAAACACAATACTTGCAGAAATTCAAATTCATAAACTTCAAACTTGGAAGTGACTTACGATCAACCAATACCTTAATCCATTTCTCGCTCATATGACCCAAACATTGATGCCATAAACGAACAGAATCACTTCCATCTTCATATGCTACCACTGCTTGATTTACTTATGTCAATACTCCACCTTGAGTTATACACCTATAACCAACAGAATCTAGAACTCCCAAAGATATTAAGTTCAGGTACATGCCTTACATATGTTAATTTTCTTATAGAACCATCATGCATTTTAATCCGGACACTACCAACTCCAACAATTTTACAAGAAAAATCATTTTCCATAAAAACAACACCATCATCAATAGATTGGTAAGTTGAGAACCAATTTCTATGAAGACACATGTGGCTGGGTGCACTAGAATCTAATAACCAATGTTAATGTTGATGTGAAACATCACAAGCAGACAATACCTCATCAACCATACCTAAACCTAAACCTGAACTTGTTTAAGCTAAATTAGCTTCCTTTGCTTCTTTTGTGGAGTCCTCCTTGGATGCACTTTGTCTTTTCCAAAAATCCTTCTTGAGATGCCCATATTTTCCACATAACCAACATTTCTTCTTACTCTTCTTGCCTTTTGACTTAGACCTTGATGTACCCCTCTAATTTTTCCCTCTTTCTGTAGATCGACCTCTGACTACCATTGCTTCTACTATTGAGGTTTCTTTACTGGATCTTTTTCTCATCTCCTCAAACAACAAATATCCCACAACATTGTCATAATCAATGACATATGTTGAGCTAAACCACATAGTTGTGACTAGATGATCCCAAGAATCAGGCAACAAACATAGTAGCATAACCCCCTTGTCCTCATCTTCGTATGATATGTCCATACCAGATAATTGACAAATCAAAGTATTGAAAACATTCAAGTGATTAGCAATTTTCATACCTTCTTTCATCTGCAAGCCGTACAACTTCCTCTTTAAGAAGATTATGTTCGTCAAGGACTTTGTCATACACAGACTCTCCAGTCTATTCCATGAACCTTTTGTTGTTTCCTCTTCAGCGATGTTAAACAACACTTCATCTACCAGACACAAACGAATGGTACTGAGGGCTCTTGCATCCAGAACTTCTGAGTCCTCATCTGTCATGCTTGCTTGTTTCTTTGTATTTCCAGCCAATGCCTTTTGCAATCTTTGTGACACAAGAAAATATCGCATATTGAGCTTCCATAACGCAAAGCTATTCTTATCGCTGAATTTCTACACCTCAAACTTAGAACTCTACACTTTCGCCATTAACACACACTGCCAAAAGCCACCCAAACCAACTTATAATACTAAACCTTTATATAAAGTAACCAATCTAAAATTAAATTGAACCCAAAAAATAAAAATATTAATTTAAAAAATTTAACCACAAAAACCTATTAAAAAATACATCCGCCTCTTCATATAAACATATCCACTTACATATAAAAAAATATCCTTTTAATAAAGTTTACCAAAGCGAATCTCAGACAAAATTCCAACTCATACTTCTCTAGCTCTGTGCATATCAAATAAGAAAGGTTGGTTTCATACCATGAGCTCTTGTGACAAACCTTTCCACAACTTTCCAACGTGAATACTCCACAGACTCTTTCCACAAGTGTATCGCTTCATAGCTTACTATTGTTATCATGCCTTCTGCACACGGTAAGGATCAACGAATATTGCCCCTCTTCCAACACATAAAACTCCAACACTCGGATCACCCCTCTTCTAACACAACACTCTCGGATCGACCAAATGATTTTTGCATATACCAAGGTTATAGTTCCTCCTGATAGGTTCCATAAGCATTAGAGCAAAGAATAATGCTCCTGCAATGAACTCAGATCTCGTCCTCACATGCCAGAATTCATCTAATTCAGCTCACCTGCTCTGATACCACTTATTAGGAAGCGGAAGCAAAAACAAAGCATAAAATCGAGAACAACAAACCAAACACAACACATTAGCAATCACACAATTGACAGAGTGATTTATGTGGAAATCCAATACGAGAAAAAACCATGAACAATGATATTTGATATTCTTATTATTCAAGAGAGAATTACAATAGTCAAGCTTAGGCATACAACCATCCTCTCCTCACACACACTCTGCACTCTACGCACATTGCACTCTCACCTCTATGGATATGCTCGTATATATAACATCTATCACTCAATTACAAAAACTAATCATGAATAGATCACATAGTTACACGAACAATTCATAAATAGATTACACAATTTACACAATCTGTTTACAATGAGTGCATGTATGCACATTCCAAATATAGTTGATATGCATGTGCATGTGAGCGCATGAGGAACTTCGTTGGCATGTTTCCAACAATTAAGTCCTCTAAACTAGCGTTTGAATTCAACAAATTTCCTACATTGATTATGATAATCTCTAAAGTTAAGAAATTGTTGCAACTAGAGAATGATACATGGAAGATTGATGCACTAAATCTGGAGCCTCTAATTAAAAGATGGAGATGACCACACAACAACAACAACAACAACAACAATAATAATAATCTAATTTTAAGGTCACAACCAAGTAGACACCAAATTAGTGTATGAGACCCCCTTGTTTATGGGACAAGAGACCCCCTCTGCGTAGTGATTTGACTACTAAAATCTACAAAAATATACATACCCTATAAAACCACATGATAATGAAAATGATCCTCCAACTACTACATTAATCTTACCAACTATACATTATTTTTTTAATTATCATATTGTTAATCTTGACAACTATACATTATTTTTTTAACGACCATATTTTTAATCTTAACAACTATACACTATTTTTTAATAACCATATTGTTATATTTGTGTTTGATTGTACAATGACACTCTTAATTGTTAAACCTTTGGGAATTGATGTTCATATCAAGTTGCAATATGATAGTGTTTTCTAATATTAAGTAATTTGAAAAGTTTTGAAATGGATATATAAATTACTCATACTTTTCTTTTTTTGTGTTAGTAATTCTTGAAACTTATTTTTAATTTTTTTTTATGTATTATATATTATTAATTAAAAAATATATATAAATAATCCATTCTAGATAATAAATTATATATTTTTAATATAAAAACTTTAAAAAACTATTTAATTATTTAGCATCCCACAAATCACATGCCTTATATTTCCGAATATTATATTGAATATGTTCATCAAAAGTTTAAGTTTCACTTCCCAATATTATATTGAAAGTGTTGACATTCAACTTTCTTCAATTTGGTTAAAAGTTCCTTTCTATGACTAAGCAAATAACAATATGGTTAACGAGTTTTTACCATTTTGAAATTTTACTCTCTTTAGAATTAGCAATTAATTAAATTAATTTTAAGAGCTTTGATTGTATTATGAATTATGTTTTAGTATTATATTATAATATATGATATAATCTAAGTATCAAATTGATGTATGAGATCTTTTTGTTTGTAAGATAAATGACTCTTTGTTTGTAAGATAAGTGACTCCTTTTATTTAAAGATTTGACTATTAAATTTCATTAATAAATTTACTTTTGGTTGAAATAAAATGTATTAAAAAATACTAAATAATTTATATATAAACTTATGTATTATTTATAAAACATTGAAAATGACATTTTAGTGTTGAGAATGAAGTTTTATCATATATTTTCTATATTTTGTAGTATCTAGAAATAGAGGTAAACAAAATCATGAAAGAGAATAAAGTGATGACTCAAAAGATACGCCAAATTTCAAGGGATAACCTAAAAGATAAAGTATCATATATAAATGTTTTGATCTTTAATATACAAAATTATATATGATATAAGATAATTAACAATTTTATTATAGAACAATAAGTGCACAACTATAACATTTTTTTTTAAGTGTTAAAAGGTGAACCCTTAAAAGTACAACCATACCAAATCACTAAGACTTTGGCTATTCATGAATCTTGTAATGATGAACTCTATGAATCTTGTAATGATGAACTCTATGGCCTTAACCTATTCATCTTGATAATGTACTCTCCTCATAATTGGGAAAAAAACATACCAAATCACTAAGACTTTTACTATTCATGAATCTTGTAATGATGAACTCTATGGCCTTAGCCTATTCATCTTGATAATGCACTCTCCTCATAATTGGAAAAAAAAAATAAGAGGTTTGAAATATAAATCCTACACAAATCTGAAGGGATGAAAGGTCTTATAATCCATGAATTTCCTTGTAATATGCATGATGAATACATGGGACAATTTCATCCTACATCTTTGGTGGTTGGTGAATGTACATTCAAAGTAAATATGCACATGTGTAGTCAACTACTTCATTATGTTTCTATATTTATGAATGAAATGCAGCATTCATTTTCAACTTGGTAATCATCAATGCTTATGGTGTGATCCAAAAGTGGATGAGATACATGTTGTACTTGTATTTTTCCTTGCCTAATTTCCTTCGATGATTTCTTTGTATGATTCATTACTTACATGATTCATTAGATGTAGAAAAATCCAAAATGTGCCCACACATGTGTAAAGAATAATTTTATTGTATTTTTACTTGTCATTTAAGTCTTGCATGTTGGAATAAACATAGAAAAGCTATTGAATTTATCCACAATCATAAATATATAATTGTAATGGTATTCAGCCTTCGTTAATCCTTCAACAAAATCTCGTTGAGATATAATCCCATGGTATGGAGGGTATTGGAAGTGGAGTGTATAATAGTCTCAATTTATATTTCTAGGTTTAGAGATGCTACATAGAGTGCATATCCTTATGGATGGCTCTATATTTCCCTGCATACGTAGTTAATAGAAAAATCATTTTAATTCTTCCAAGATCTTATGCACACCAAAATGTCCTAAAAATCTTGAACTATGCACTACCGTTATCAACGACACACTATTTTACCCTTAGGAATGTAAATCTATGCATAATGGTAAAGTATACCAATTTCATTTGGAACCTTTGTTGAAAAACTAACACCTAATTTGTATCATCTTCCCCTACTACTTTGATGTCATTAGAAGTCTCATTAAAAATCTCAAAAAACGATTAAAATTTTATTTTGGACCCATACTATATTTTTTTTTATATGCCATTAGAAGTCTCAAAAAAAATCTAAAATCTTATTTTGGACCCACCCTTCTTGTACCATATGGCCAAATTAAGCTATTGTAAGTATGAAATCCACTTGAATTCTCGAATTTGGGACAATTGGGACTATGTTTACATAATTACAATAATTTATGATAAAAAAGAATCATCATATCCTTACTAAGAAGATAATGTTTCCCATGCTTGATTTCTTGTGTGATTATATATAACTCTTTATTATATGGCATGTAATTAATATTGTTACTATAAAGGTTTTCAAGTGATAAACAATTAGCATAGAGGTTTTCAATTGATAAACAATTAGTATATAATGTTGTAAACTACTATTTGTGTGTTTGTGTGTATATCTTGAGTTATTAATTTCAATTTCAAAATAATTTTTAAATTTAGTAAACTTAATTTTTAAATTAGGTAAACTTAGTGCCAAGCATTTGTCACCTTCTCTTTCAAAGCTTCCAATTATATACCATGCTTTATTATCCATGATAACACCTTGTTGCACTTAGTCAACCCATGTAACAAAGATACTATCTCAAAATGACCACATATAAGCCTTCTAAGATGGTTTTCTAGACCTAAGAAACTAGTTACAATAATTATTTGATCATTCTTTCTATGTGGCAATTGTTCACTCATCAAATCAAAGTATTGAGTAGTCTTGGCATTTGTTTGATAAACTAACCATACATATTTTATGTCAAATTATTCTAGATGACTATAATTTGTTTATTGACAAAGTGTTTAGTAAATTTTTTCATGCAAGGTGTTTAATGTAATCTTTACAAACAAAGTGTTTGACAAAATGTTTGCTAAAACATTATTAATTGTTAAGTTTTTTTTTATGACAAATCCAAGGTTGTTTACTAAGAGTTCGACAAAATGCATGTAGATCCCGCAATAGAGATATAATTTCAAATTATGCTCAATCTCATTTTTGGAAAAACTTTATGCCTACAATTATCTTTTGGAGTTAAAACAATAATTAAAGCATATATTGTAGACTCTTATTCCCAAACAATGTCTTCTTTACAAGGATAAACAACTAGAGGATTAATTTCATCTTTTTTATTATCATATTTGCAAAGCTTTAACTATTATCTTGACATTGTGCTTGCATGGAGGAGCGGTGGGCACTAGGGTGTCTTTTCGGGATGTTGTCAAACACAATTCTAATACTCCCAGTGCTTTGAAGCCTTCACCTATTTCTAGTGACTATATTATGGAGCATATTGAGGAGGTGCTAATGGTGGATATTATAGCCTCAGAGGTCAACCATCTACATTCCTTATATGAAAAGATGTGGTAATTTACTGATTTAATGGGTATTGGTCTCCTAATCCGATTTTATATTCGTGGTTTGATTCATCTTGGATAAAGAAATATGAGTTTCTCTCTTTGTTCCAAAGGTTTTTTTTATTATCCAATCCTTTGATCGTGTTGATTATTTTTTTGAGGAGGGTCCCTCATTTTTGGGAAATGTGGGGCTTTTATAACTCCTTAATTCCTAGATTTTGACCCAAACTCTATGTCAATTACTAGAATGCTAGTTCAAGTCCACCTTCCTAATTTTCCATTACATTTTTTGCATCTACCAGTTTTGGAAGATATTGAGAACTCTTTGGGCACTTACAACAAATCAAATATTGAGAAATCTCTAGCAGGATTATGTACATATGCTTGCATTTATTTTGAGATCGACCTTAGTAAGGGTTTTCTAGACAAAATGCTTCTCAAATGGAAAAACAATTCAACATACTTAGGTCTTAGATTATGAGAATACAACATTTTGTTGTTGGATATGTCATCTACAAAGACATCTACAAGTTATTTGTCCCCATGCTTGTGCTCATTCTCCCAAGGAAAAAAAGACAAGATCAAAATGAAAAAAAAAAGATAATTTTTTTTAGAAAATGATGATGTTCAAAATGAGGATCAACACTTGCAAATATTGAAAAATGAATCCACTCGGGATAAAATTGAAAATATGGATAAACTTTCCTTCTCAAAGGAATTAGTTGTTCCTAAAGCTTCTTTAGGTGGAAAGAAAGAGACTTCGTGAAACTAGTTTCTCTTTTTTAAAACGACCTTTATAAATATTGATAATATCTGCTTCCTAACTTATAGTTAGTTACTATGGATCTTTCTTCACTGGGTAGAAAGATGTAAAAAAGCATAAGGGGAAAAAGGGAAGAATTGATTATAGTTATTTTTTAAAGGGTATTTTAGATGTGTATTTTTGTTCTTGTATTTTTGTAAGTGCATTTTGCATATGTAATCTTATGAGTGTGTTTAGCATTTGTATTTTTTCTTTTGTATTGTGATATTAACATCTTAAAAATGATTTTTTTTTTCATAAATAAAATTGCAATTTTTTTCAGAAAAAAAAAAATATAAAAATGCTTTTTATTTGAAATAAAAATATTTAAAATCTTATTATATATATATATATATAGAAATGTGAATATATTTTTGTTTTGAATGAAGATTAACTTTTAAAAGGGTTACATTGTAAAATGTATCAAGAGAGAGAGAGGAAAGAATTCAAATTTTATCTTTGAAAACTTTAAAGAAAAATAGGTATGAACCCAAGGTTATTGTTCATCCTGAAAAGTAATTCTAATGAAACATGAAGAGATAATCATCATCAGCAGCAGCATCAGCATCAAAATCAAATTTTAAGATCATGGCCAAGATGTTAAGAAGATAATTTAGAATGTTATGTGTATGGATTTTATATCCATTCTTATGTTGTTTTAATAACGTAAGTTCTTTCTAGGGATGGGATGGTGACGGTTGGGGATATGACACCCAACAAATGTCACTTGGTCGCTAACCCGTGTAACATGATATTGTCCATCAACTAGGGGTAATGAAGGTTATGACGAGTTGTTGAGGAGTACGAGCTTGCCCAAAAAATTTTGTGATGAGATGGTCAGGTTCCATGAAATGATGGTGTAGTGGATATCATGGGTGAATAGTACAATTTAGAGGCATACCAAGAGAAAGAACCCATTTCTGTATGATGGAAACTTACAAGAAAGGATAGACCTAAAGGAAAGGTATAACGATGTCTTTAGGGTATATAATCAATGGCCAATGCAATCTTGTTGAGCATACTCCGAAGCAAGGTAAATCTATTTTCATGTTTTGGGTTCTCTAGGTGATTTGTGGTTTCAAGTTGTTTAGTCTTATAGGTTTAGTTGATGGACAACCAACTTGAGCTTGAGCTAGTTTTCGGCTAGGCAATGCGGGAAAGGTATTGGGTTTATGTTTTTTGGGTGGGAGCAATAACGACCCATATCCCCTTTAGGAAGCATAGGGGAAGCCCAATTAATTTATATCCTCTGAGTCAGACACCCTTGTCTTCTTGGCACTAGTTTCAAAAGGGAGGCATAATGCCAAAACAAAATATGGGAGGAAAGGTAGGAGGTCAAAGAAAGAGGCACATGGCCTCTTTTGGGAGGAATTCTAGTCATGGGTACTCCAATTTCTCCATCAAAGCATAAAGGGAAGCCATGGAAACAAATGTATTCTTCCACTTGAGGCTCCCTGAATCTGTCAAATCCAAGTTGGAATAATTGGATGCGAAGATAAAGTAAAAGAGGAACAAGATGTCTGGTGAACAACTCCAAAAATAAATGGAAGGGTGGGCCCATGATCTTGGATTCTCCAAGACTTGGGAGATGAAGCTATTTAGGATTACAAAAATCTATTGGATGATGAAATAAATGCTAGCTTAGGTCTTGGAGGAACATAACATTCCACAAAAAGATACTCTGCACAAAATTGCACTATCGGAAGGGAAATTTGAAGCTATATGTTATGCTTTATTTAGGATCATAATTGACATTACTCAAGTTGATGAGGAATAGGAGGTACCAAGACTCAAGAAAGACCTTCATGACTTTGCTAAGACTCAGGACAACCCCATTCACATCGGTGACAACCCCAAACCTTCAATCGCAACGCTAGAAGAAGAAAGGGAGGCCAACCAATTAGTGGACCAGTCCCTAGAAGATATTGCTCGTATTCCTCTTATCTAAGGTAGAAATGACTTGTCTTTATTTTTTTCATACAATCTATATTTATTATGCGTGTTTGATACTCAATTCAGT
The DNA here is from genome assembly GCA_009831015.1 of Picea engelmannii. Classification (NCBI taxonomy): domain Eukaryota; kingdom Viridiplantae; phylum Streptophyta; class Pinopsida; order Pinales; family Pinaceae; genus Picea; species Picea engelmannii. The sequence goes on along the minus strand of ML780877.1, from coordinate 532,966 downwards.
TTTCATAATAATTATAATGACACATAATATAATTATGTTACAATCAATAGACATATATGATATCGATAAATGGCAGAAAAACTTGATTTCCTTTTTGGTAGGACTCCTCCATATATATATCTATAATCTCTTTTTAGATGTAATATAAAAATGTTTAAGAAATTACTAAGAAACTAATCATAAAAAAAAAAAAAAAATCCAATGATTAGAGAATCAAGAGTCCAAGGTTAAACAAGATAAAGAAGAATAAAAGTAAGGAAATTGAAAAGAATTAAAAATTGAAAAAAATTAAAGGAATAATAAAAAGGATTTCAAAAGAGTTAAAAATAATCCAGAGTCCAAGGTTAAACAAGATAAAGAAGAATAAAAGTAAGGAAATTGAAAAGAGTTAAAAATTGAAAAAAATAAAAGGAATAATAAAAAGGATTTCAAAAGAGTTAAAAATAAAAATTGAAGGAGTTAGAAAATAATTTACCAAAATGTCCAATAATTAGAGAATCAAGAGTCCAAGGTTAAACAAGATAAAGAGGAATAAAAGTAAGGAAATTGAAAAAAGTTGGAAAGTTGAAAAAAATAAGAGGAATAATAAAAAGGATTTCAAAAGAGTTAAAAATAAAAATGGAAGGAGTTGCAAATAATTTAAAAATGATTAGAATGGATTGAAAAAAATGGAAACATTAAAATAAAAGGATAAAAAATATATTAGAATGAATTAAAATTAAAAGAAATATCGATTAAGAGGAATAAGGGGAAATATAAAACCAATTAATCAAGTTATGAAGTAAGGGAATGTTAAGCTAAAAGGTGGGGTGAATGCCATTAAGGCTAAGAGAAAGGGGAAGAAGAGAAGGAATAAAAAATGTTAAACTGAATTGAACAAAGATGGAGATGAATTGGAAAGAATAAAAAAAATGATGAAGAAAATCAAAACTTAGTGAACAAGATGATGGATTGTGTGCTTATAAGATTGACTAAGTTTATAGCCATCCTATCGATTAAAATTATTCAGATGTTTCTCAATTTCTATCACTTCCCAAATGATATGAGAGGGATAAAAGGGGAAAGAGAAAATAATTATAGTTTAGTTTAAGCAAATTAGGTGCTTAGAATTGTGAGAGTGTTTAGAAATAGTTTACTCAGAGATACAATTGTGGTGAGTGTCAACGATATACTCCTTATGACTAGCTTTAAAAGATAGTCTAGTTTGTCTAATGTGTGCTTTTCCACAGGAGCAGGGGATTTGGTAAACTCCTTGGCCAAGCATGGGATCATATTTATCTTTAGTAGTTATGAATAACTATTTAAGGGTTTTATAGGGTTTAAAAAGAGTTTTGAAATTATTTTTAGCCAAAATATTAAAAATATGATCTGTTATGCCTTGGATGTAGGGAAGAGAAATAAGGGCTAATGGAGGGGAGGAGGGAGGGAGGTTTTTGGATTTAGGATGGAGAGCTAAGTGTAAGGATTTATTGATTTGAGCAATGGAGTAACCATTGGCTGCAAGGGCTTTAGTAATGTGAGAATTTTCTTTTTCAATGAATTGGGGGG
>ML780877.1:515752-531351 GCA_009831015.1 Picea engelmannii | reverse complement strand
TGAGGCAACATCAAAGCTCATCATAATTTCATGTTCATCAAGATGCAAATATTGAGTTTTTTTGGATAAATCTTGAAGAATATTTAATAAATGAAGGAGTTTTTCCAATGAAAAATAAAATATTATCGATGAGAAAGTGCACTAGGGCATAAGTGGGTGAAACTATAACACTTATTGTGGGTACAACATGGATGTGTTTTTTGTGAATTTTAGGTTTTCCCTAGATCATTATTGAGGTAAGAGGATTGTGAGGAATAAGATGCTTTTCAGTTACAAGGTCCAAGGAATAAAACCCTTAAACAATTATTTAGAACTACTAAGGATAAATCTGATCCCATGCTTGACCAAGGATTTTACCAAATTTGCTACTCTTGTGCCAAATCATACATTGGCCAAATTGGAAGATCTTTTGAAGCCTATATTAAGGAGCATATCGTTGGCACTCACCATAATCACATCTCCAAGTCAGTGATTGTCGAACACTCTCACAATTCTAAACACCTCATTTTCTTTGACCAAACTAGAATTCTTTCCTCAGCCCCCTTTTACTGCTCTCATATCATTCGAAAAGCACTAGAAATTGAAAAACATTTGAATAATTTTAATCGAGAAGATGGTTATAAGCTTAGCCAATATTGGAAGCCCACAATCCATCATCTTGCTCACTAAGTTTTTGTCCCTCATCATGATTTTTTAGGCTTTCCAATTCATCTCCCACTCTATTCAACTTGGTTTAACCTTTTGTGTTCCTTCTCTTCTTCCCCTTTCTCTTAGTCTTAATGTCATTCGCTTCCCCCTATTTTCTAGATTAACATTCCCTTCTTTCATAACTTGATTAATTGGGTCTAAATTTCCTTTTAATCAATAATTCCTTTAATTTTAATTCTTTATAATCTATTTTCCATCATTTTATTTTAATGTTTCTAAACTTTTTAATCAACTCTAATCCTTTTTAAATTATTTTAAAGTCTTTTGATTTTTCCTTTTAAATCCTTTTTATTATTCCTTTTAAATCTTTTAGTTTTTCTTTTTAAATCCTTTTGATCTTTTGAAGTGGCCCTTGGTTTCTAGGTTCTTGTGGTTTGTATCTTAACATGTGGTCTCTAGAGTTTGATTTGCAGGAGGAGACGCTGCAGGGATGTCCATTTGGGCCAAGATCCCTCACCTTCCATTCATCCTTTGAGACAATGAACCCTTGAAAGCAATAAACAAATCAGGGAAGTTCTTGGACAAAGTTGCACCAAATCTAGGTATGTTTTCTTGTGCCAAGATTTATGTAGAGATTAACTTGGAAGTCGACCTCCCAAAAACAATTGAACTTCAATTGTAAACTAGATTCATGTACACCAACTATTACAAACAACTCCCATACAAATGTAATCAATGCCATGCATATGGTCATTTCAACGAAACTTGACTTAAAAATATCCCTCACTACTCAATAAAATATAGAAGAGTTTCATAAAGTCACGAAACTCTCAATTAGGAAAGAAAAGTGATCTCAAGAATCTTCTCTTCTCAAAAAGGAATCTAAGTTTTCTCCAACACCAAACAAGTTTTTGGTCATTATTCCTTCTCTTGACTTGAAAACCCCTCACTTTGCAAAGAGGAAAGGTTAACACCCAACCAAGGATGAAAAGAGCACCTTGAAGATTCACTGGAAAAAGAAGTGTAGAGTCAAGGGTATTTTTGGACCACCTTGTGTGTGAAACTCAAGTAGGAGAAGAGAAAACGTAGGGCATTGAAGATTGTGAGACACATAAGAAAGGGCTAAATAAGTTTCCAAAGGACAAAGATACTTTGGACAACCTTTTTGGGTATTTGGAACACCTTGCAGCTCAAAAACTCAAGTAGAAGAAGTGAAAACATAGGGTATTGAAGATCATGAAACACATAAGAAGGAATTGTCTAATTGTTCTACTTTTTGGACTTATTTTGATTGTATATATTTTGGTCGTATATGGGTTCAAAAAGTAGAATAGTTAGACTACTCGCATAAGAAAGAGCCAAATAAGTTGTCAAAGGACGACGATACTTGAACAATCTTTTTAAGAGAATCTTCTTAAGAAACCCAAATGTTGTAGACCCTTAAGAGGGTCCAAGGGCATGATCACAAAAGTAAATAGTAAAGTTCAAGAGAAAATAAAGGAAAAAGAGTTGATGAAAACAAACTAACTAAAATCAATGGTTAAAATGATCCCATCAAAATTCATAGACTTTTTTGGCAAGAATCCCTCTTGATCCAAGAGAGAACTTGCCCCACCCATGCCTTACCTCCTCTTGCTAGAGGCAAGAAATCAAGAAAAGACCTCCAATATTAAGAAGCAAAGAAGACAAGGTTTGGTGTCACACTCCACTTAAAGTGCATATTTCCAAAGGATGATATGAAAATCCTCCAAAGCCACTTCTAAGTTTAGATTGTATGTTTTTTCCATATATGATCTGACATTCTAGGGAGTGGATAAGTTAAAGAACAGTGTGTTTGTTTGAGGTAGTAAAACCATTTTACAAAAACGTGTTCACAGTATTTAATGATTTGACTCATATATTCCATCCTTTCCATGTGTTAACCACCCCAGAATTTATGAAACATTACATCTATCACCGTGGTCACCACTGGAACCAGATCAGAATGTGGGAACATGTTCACATTCTTCAACAACGACGCAAATAAATCAACATAAAAAGCGAAACAGATTGAAATATTTTTTGTTCCAGGAACAACACATACGCGCCAAGTAGGGGTCGAACCTACGACTTTCTACTTAGGAAATAGACGCTCTATCCACTGAGCTACAGGCGCTGAAAATATTGTTTCCTCATTTTTTCCATTTAGTGTTGTACTAAATTAATTTACTTTCTTTCCCAACTTTGGCTGCCAAGCCATAGTAACAGTAATGTGGACAGGCCAGAGTGGTTATTGGGCATGACTAGAAATCATGTGGGCTCTACCCGCACAGGTTCGAATCCTGATGTCCATGCATGTTGTTAGCTTTGTCGTTCTTGTTGTTAATAAGTACTTATCAGTGTAGGAGTGTAATTAGCAAATTGCAATAAAAGCAGGGATAGCTCAGTTGGGAGAGCATTAGACTGAAGATATGAAGGTGGCGTGTTCGATCCACGCTCACCGCATTTTATCAGTATTCGTACGCATTTTATCAGACCTCATCTATATAATGATTATGTTGTGAAGCGATTTTTTCCTATTTCCTCGCTTAACTTCTGCCCAGATTCTGTAGGTGGGTCATTCCTACATAAATCGGCTACTCAGACTTAGTTTTTGTTCGTCCCGTGGGCATTTTGTTTTCGCCTAGAGATAGCCCGCTCTTAGCTTCACTATTACTAGACGTGAATGCTCACTCAATTTTGAGTTCCGATCCTCTCGCTACAGGAATACGGGTTTAAGGGTTTGCACCTCCAAAGATTTAAGGATTTTATCAAACCTCATCGATATAATGATTATGTTGTGATGGACTTTTATTTGTAATCCACTCGAGGAATACGGGGCTAAGGGTATACCAAATATTTGAGGGAGTTAAGATGGATCTATGCCAGTGTGACAAGTCAATCCTATTAGAATTGCAAATGCAGAAAACACAATTCACATAAGACAATCAACAATCATGCAGATTAGAAACACAAATATTTCACATGGTTCACCCAAACGTTGGGCTACGTCCACCAAGCATAGGTATTGGTTGTCTTATTATTCAAATCATGGAGATTACAACATGCTTGCAAGCTCTCTCATATCCTCTCACATCCTCTCCTCTCTCATTTGCCTCTACGGACTTACATAAATTTATATACATTTACACAAGAAACTGATTATTAAATGCATTCCTATCCATATTCTAACTTGGTCTATTTAGTTGCAACCAACACTGAATAATAGGATCCAAAACCCTAATCCTGGAAGAATTCGTTGTCACCAGATTCAACAATCTCCACCTTGACAACAATTAACCTGATACCTTGCTCCTTCCTTTTGTTCATCACCTTTTCTGCAAGCCAAGAGAAGCCAAGCACCATCTTAGTTTCTCTAAAAGTATTGGTTTGGTGAACATGTCTATGCAGTTCTCTTTTGTATGCATTTTCTCAAGAGAGACTCCACGTTCATCGATGACCTGTCTTACAAAATGGTACTTGATAGGTATATGTTTTGTTTTACTGTGGTAGGCTGGATTCTTATCCAAGTGAATGACACTTTGACTATCACAAAGTAACTTCACTTTGTCCTCCATCCTTCTAAACTCACCAAACAAACCTTTCAACCAAACTGCCTCTTTGCAAGCATGTGAAGCAACTATGTATTTTGCTTCTTTAGTGGATAAAGCAATAATGTTCCGTAGCTTTGACATCCAACTAATAGCTCCACCTGCAAGAGTAAAGACACACCATGAAGTCAACCTTCTCTTGTCCAAATCATGTAAGGCGCATGCATACAGAGCCTCATAATATATATATATATATATATATATATATATACACACACACACACACACACACACACACACACACACATAAATTCTTTCTAATTTATTTCTTTATTTATTATTCCATAATAATAATAATGTTCAGTAGTATAATAATGAACAACATAATAATGAACAACAACATAATGAGCATAATGAACATCATAATAATGCGCATAATGAACAACATAATGAGCATGAGGTATTTACCTCAACCTGATGTTGAACCTGAAGGTGATGAATCCTTCCCAAACTCAGTAACCTCCCAACCAACTAGGAACAACCTATTTGGCTCCCTAGCCCCAAGAATCCTTACGATTTCCTGGCCCCCGAGCCCAAAATTCCCAACAACCATGGTGTCCCTGTGAGAGTCCTCAAGCAAAATTGTAAGCAAAACTAATGCAGCCAGAAACTATTTCCTACCCTCCTCCTTCTTCCTCTCCCAATTTTCTTCCCTTCCATAAACCAAAATATCACCCAAACCAAAAAAAGATCCCTTCCCGAGTCCTCCCTTTTCCCTGATCTTCCTCCCTCCAAATCCTTTCTCCAATCGCCTTACCCCTCATTAGTTCCTCAACCACCTTATCCCTCCCATTAATTGGTTCAACTACCAATAATAATTATATTATAATAAAGTCTCCATAAATCTATTTTAATAATTCATTAAACTAATATTTATTAAACTAATATTTATCATTCATGATAATTAAATAATTAATTAGGGTTGTTACATACACCCACCCTTCAAGAAAATTCATGCCGAAGTTAGGGTAATTTACAATACAAGGGAAATTACACTTGGTTCATACATTCATATCCAATAAACAACATCATCAGTAAAAAAAAAAAACTTATACATACTAGTGTACATGTGCAAGAAATGCATGTGTAGCTAGCACTTACAAGGCTCCCGCATGCACTAATGAAAATAATTATCACACCTATAGTAATTCTTATATGTGTCCAATCCAATCAACAAGACCATTCATTTCATAAAAGATAATAAACCAATTAAAATGCTCACAAAATCCCTTAATTGCAATAATTTAGCATAACAACATTCATTTTAGACAATTGTAGTTCAGTTAAGTAATTATGAATATACATATATACATATTTTATTTTCAAAAGGGGAAAACAATAAATTCCACTATAAGGCAAAATTCTCATACACTCCCAACTATTTCTATTCTTCCTTCCTTCCTAACTTACTTATGTCTTCCATCCCTATCCTTCCTCTGCTGGACTATCTTGAAGCATCAACTATATTGACCTAACTCCAAATAGAACCCGTAAGTGGAAGTGTCATTCTCTTGACCAAACTTCCCCAAGAGGAAACTGACAGTCATCATCACACGTCTAAGGGAGTGTGAACTAACACCGTCCTCCCATGACTCCAGGTTTCAGAGGATACACGGTGGGAAATGCCTCCACCCCTCCTATAGAACTAGGGTCCACACCCTACCATGGAATATACAATGGCATTGTGTTGCTGGGAATTTTGTCATCATATATTCAGTTTTAGGCAGTCTCGCCACCTGAAGAACCTGCACTGGTCCATATATCATAGTAATGCATTCGAACCAACATAATTTCACATACAAGGATTCATACCATATTGTTTCTCGGTCGGTGTTCATGACATCCACTTTTATTATTATTTCCTTTGGCCATTTCTTAGCCCATTGACCTGCAGATTAGTCTATAACACACACTCATACATATCTATGCATTATCATCATGTAAATTCATTCAACCAGAATCTCAACTCGGTATCCACGTACCAACAACTTTAAATTTCAAAATTTTCAAGTTAGAAATAAATCGCATAATATTCATCATCATTCAAATAACGTTAACCATTCATAGAATTGACATTCACATAATAGATTGCATAATATCCATGATCATTCAAATAACGTTAAACATTCATAAAATTGGCATTCACATAGGTTCCTACGTCTTAAAATTTCAAGTGTATCATTAATAGTTTCACAGTGAATAGAAAATAAAGGTGATTAGGCCTCAAGTAATCTTAGTTGTCTAAGTCAAAAGGTGGTGTTACATACACCCAACCTTCGAGAAACATTTTCTCGAGGTGGTCAAAAAAGTGAGGGATGATCTCGTTCTAATGTCTTGACATCCTCCCAAGTAGCAGATCCTGGACTATACTTGTCCCACTGGACCTTAACTTGGTCTACCAGACGGTTCCTGAGCTGTCGGACTCTACAGTCCAATATGCATAACGGTTCTACTATGAGGGTTCTCGCATCTAATACCTGCAATTCCTTCCAATTTAGTTTATGAGATTCGTCAGCAACATAATGACGTAGAACAGATACATGAAAAACATTATGAGTTTTATGCAAGTGGGGTGGCAGTACGAGACGATAGGCAACGGGTCCAATTTTTTCTTGGATTTTGAATGGTCCTATAAATCGAGGTGACAAATTTGTCCCCTTCCTGAACCGAATGGTACTCTTATTAAGCCTGATACGAATGAAAACTTGATCTCCCACTTTATAACTTCAGTCAGTCCTATGTGCATCAGCATAACTTTTCAGTCTATCATGTGCTTCCTTTAGTCTCTGCCTATTATGAACCACCTGTTCCTCCATTTATTGAATCAATTATGGCCCAACTTTCACTTGGTCCTCTAACCTTTCCCAACTCAACGATGTTCTGCATGGCCTTCCATACAGAGCTTCGTAGGGTGGCATTCCAATGGAGCTATGAAAATTGTTATTGTAGGTGAACTCTACCAAATGTAGGTACTTCTCCCAATGGGCTTGATTATCCATAACATACATCCTAAGCATGTCTTCCATGACCTGATTTACTCTCTCAGTTTTCCCATCTGTTTCAGGATGATAAGTTGTGCTTAAGTTCAACTACATCCCCAACGCTGACTACAAACTTGTCTAAAACCTAGAAGTGAATTTGGAGTCCCTATCTGAAATGATCTTCTTGGGTATCCCATGCAAACAGATGATCTCACTTACAAACACGCGTGCCACATCAGTGCCATCGTAAGTGTCTCTAACCAGAATAAAATGAGCACTCTTGGTCAACTTATCAATTATCGCAAGAATGACATTGTGTGTATGCGATGTGAGCGGAAACCCCACAACAAAATCCATAGAAATGACTTCCCATTTGGACATAGGGACATCGTGCGGTTGTAGGAGACATGCCGGGTGGTGGTGGTCAAATTTCACTTGTTGACACTCTAGGAACTTGACGACAAAATGGACTACATCGTGCTTCATGCCTACCCAAAAGAAAAGCTTCTTCATGTCTACGTACATTTTCTTCAAACCCGGATGTGCACAATAAAGTGCTCTATGGGATTCCTTCAGTATGATTCTTAGAATATCCCCACCTTCGGGGATGTACATCATTCCTTGATATCTTAATAGTCCATCAGCTTCCATGCTATATCCTTCATACTTTGGATCTAATTCCCTCCCACTCTGGAGGGTTGAAGTAACTTTTAAATACCAACTATCTCCAAGGAGTTGCATCAACACACGCTCCCTCAGATTAACTTTTAAGAGTACCAAAGAGAATACATGTGGTCTCCTACTCAAGGCATCCATGACCACATTCTCCTTTCCCTTGATATACAAAATTCCAAAATCGTACTCACTCATAAACTCACTCCATCGCCACTGCCTGGCATTGAGATCCCTTTGAGTGAAGAGATGTTTTAAACTTTCATGGCTCGTTTTGAGCTCAAAAATTTTCCCCACCAGATAGCGCCTCCAAATTTTTAGAGCTAGCATTACAATTGCCAACTCTAAATCATGAGTAGATTAAATCTCCTTGTGTTGCTTCAACTTCCTTGACATATACGCTATCACTCCTCCATCCTGCATTAGCACGGGCCCCAACCCTTGCTTCGAGGCATCCGTGCAGATTGTGAAGTCTTTTTCCATATCTGACACTCGTAGAATTGGTGCACTAGTTAGTAACCTCTTAAGTTTGATGAATGCATTATCACATTCTTCTTTCCATTCATACCTGACCCCCCTGCGTTGCAAAGTGGTGATGGGTTTTTCTATTTTAGAGAACCCTTCCACAAATCTCCAGTAATAACCTGCTAGCCCCATGAAGCTTCTTACGTCATGAGCATTTTTCGGCACTGGCCATTCCATAATGGCCTTTACCTTTTCTGGGTCCACAGAGATTCCTTCAACGGAAATGATATGACCTGAATAGTGAATTTATTTTTGGAAGAAAGAACACTTCGACAACTTTCCATATAATTTGTTCTCTCTAAAGCATGACAACACCACTCGCAAGTGTTCCACATGTTCTCTTTCGTTCTTGGAATAGATGAGGATATCATCTAGAAAGACCTATACAAATCGGTCTAAGTACTTCCAGAATACACCATTCATGAGGCTCATGAATACTATTGGTGCATTGGTCAAACTAAAAGGTACTACAATGAACTCGTAATGCCCAAATCGAGTTCAAAATGCAGTTTTAGGAATATCACCTTCCTTAATCCTTAACTGGTGATACCCTGATCGTAAATCAATTTTTGAGAACACCCCTGCTCCTTTCATCTGATCAAAGAGATCGTCTATCTGTGGAATTGGGTACCTATTTTTCACTGTAGCACAGTTCAAGTCCCTGTAATCTATACACAGTCGTAAGGAACCATCCTTCTTCTTCACAAAAATTATTGGTGCACCCCAAGGTGAGACACTAGGCCTTATTATCCCTAAGTCGAGTAGTTATTTCAACTACATCCACAACTCACAAAGTTCTAGCACTGTCATCCTATACAGAGTCTTGGAAATTGGCTCTGCACCAGGTTTTAGCTCAATAGTAAAATCAATCTCCCTCTCAGGAGGTAACCCTAACAACTCTTTTAGAAAAACATCCCTAAACTCCAACAATACTGGGTACTAATCCAAGGAGGGTCATTTCCTTTCATTCACTGCTTCCACTACATATAGTCGACACCCTTGCCTCATGCAACGTTTAACCTTCATGGTTGAGATAAAGCATAGAGACACCTTCCTCCATACACCATGGATCTCTACTGACCTTCCTTCATCGTCAACACACAACACCCTTTTCGCAAAACAATCTACCATAGCTCGATGGGCTTCTAACCAATCCATTCCAATGATTAGGTCATACGTCCCCAGAGCAGTGACATATACCTTCAACCTAGTATTACACACTCTCAGGTCTACTAGACAATTATCAACACTAGATCCTACCACTTGTTTTTCCCGCGAAGCCATCTCGACTTGTTTAAAGTTATTATGCTCATAGGCTACCAACCCACACTTTTCTAATGCAGAGGGTGAAATGAAACTATCTGTAGCACTAGAATCAAATAAAATTTTAACATTGAGATGATTTAGCGTACCCGACGAATCCACCACCGTGGATTGATTTTCTGCCTGACGATTATTAACCACTGCATAAATCTGGTGGCTACTACTTACTCTTCCCATCGAGGCCTTTCCTTCTCTATGCACAAATCCTTCTTGCAACTCTGGGAAGTCACGCTGGTAATGGGGTCCTCCACATCCCCAACATGTAACACGAGATGGAACCTGCGCACTGCTCTGTGGCGGTCTCTAAAATGAGTTCCTTCCCTTGGAGCCCCTGCCCCTACTTGCATCTCCCTGAGAAGGTCGTGGACCTGCCCACGTTGTTGGTGATGATTGGGATGTTGCACTTGTTGCCATTGAAATACCTGTAGCAATTGTCCTAGGTGCGACTCTATTACCATAAGGAGGCGGCCTAGAACTCCCTCCCTTGTAGAAGGTCCTAGGGGCCTTCTCCACAAATCCAGGATGTTGTGGAAAGGTCGATCTCATACCTTCGTTTAAGCTCATATGTTCCTCTGCATAATGTGCATTTTCAACTACTTCCGTTACTGACGACGATTTCCACATCCATACCATCACTAGAAAATTTGGGTCATTTTGCGACGGCTATTTCGACGCTCTTGCGACGTTATGTCGTGGATATTGTGACGAATCTTGAGTCTCTCAAACGTCGTATCATAGAACATGGAAATTTCAATGAACTTGAATTAACGCCGCAAGCGCGATGACCATAGGGAACTTCTCACAATTGCGACAAAAAAAGAAATATCATCGCCAATACAACAATATAGGCAAACTAAGTCAAACCAACTGTTCGTCGCAATTGCGACGACAATTTTTCGTGGTCTATATAGCAAATTTTTCGCATGATTTTTTATTTTCGTCGAAATTGTGACAACAACTTTTCTTGGTTTATATAGCAAATTCGTCGCAGGATTATTATTGTCGTCGCAATTGCGACGACCACTTTTCTTGATTTATATAGCAAATTCGTCGCAGGAATTTTTATTGTCGTCGACATTGCGATGACAACTTTTCTTGTTTTATATAGCAAATTCGTCGCAAGAATTTTTATTGTCGTCAACATTGGGATGACAACTTTTTTTGTTTTATATAGCAAATTCAACGAAGGAATTTTTATTGTCGTCGAAATTGCGACGACATCGTTTGTTTTTTATATAGCAAATTCATCGCAGGAATTTTTATGGTCGTCGAAATTGCAACGACATCTTTTCTTTTTTATATAGCAAATTCATCGCAGGAATTTGCATGGTCATCGAAATTGAGACGAAATTTATTTATTTAATATATATATATATATATATATATATATATATATATATATATATATATATATATTTGTGCTAATTGTATGCTCTCAATATTGAAGGTATATATTCTCTTTATGTATATCTATGTCCATAAGTGTATTTAGTAATAACATAATTCTTTACAAGACAATTCATGAATGCTACATTAACATGGATTTTCTATAAGATCCTAAAATATACATGCTCAAGTACCAAAGGGAAATAAATGTACAATTCATGAATGCTACATTAACATGCATTTTCTTGTAGATCCTAAAATATTCATCGTCTAGTACCAGAGGGAAATAAATGTAATGAATGTTCACTAAACTACTTCTCTCAACAAAGAACTATGATAATCCTCCAAAGAAACCATATTTCCATATGCATTCAATATGTTGATTAAGTTGATCTCATAAAATTGGTAGCAAGTAGCATTAACATGGAGCTTTCCTATTTCTCATTGCAGTGACTACACTTTAGGGCATTAACTTGGTGGTAGCTTGGACTTAACCATGAGTTTTTTGGTTTCTTGTTTATCATGTAATTACAATTGACAAGTTATGTTAGCTATAAGTAACCATGAATGTATGTGTGCAAAAGAATAATGACATCGTTGAGTGGAACATAGTTTTGGAACAACATATTTTGTACAATATTCGCTACACAAGGCTTTCATAATTTTAGGTGGCAATTGCATATTATCATTACCATATTAATAACTATCAATAGAAAACAATGACATTATTTATATATGTATCCCTCTTTCGATACTAAAAGTTTATCTATGATGAATATCTCTTGAAATTAGATCTAACATTTTGATAATCTAATTGTACACCTACTATAATGAAGCTATATATTTTGTTTATGTATAGTTGTATTCTAACATGTTTATTTATGAGAATATCCAACCATGCTACAATAACATGGGTTTTCTACAAGAGCTTTACATCTTCACTTTCAAGTAAGTACAAGGCAATAACTATATGGTGATCTACTAAAATACTTATATCACACAAATAAAAAGAAGTATGCTATTTTTTTCAAAGTAGACATACGTTTTTTTCTTTTTCTTTTTAACTTTTATAGACATAAACCAATATGCTTCTAGCCATATAAGATTTCATACCAAACAAAACCTATAAGTAGAAGGAAATAACTATAAAATCCATTCACTAAACTACTTCTCTCACAAAAATAAAAAGAACCACTTTCTTTTGTCAAAGTATACTAGATATGGGATTTAATTTGTATAGAGATAAATCCATACACATATGGGCACATAGGATTTGATACCAATGAAAATATATAAACAAAAGGCTTAACTATAAATATAAATGACTCAACTACAATTTAGCAAACTATCTAACAAGTTCAACAAAGTCATAGGGGTTGTGTTATAAGCATTCTCATTATCAATTTAGAACACTATCTAACAAGTTCAACAAAGTCATAGGGGTTTTGTTAGCTTTCGAGGTTACTCTGAAAGTGTTTACACCATGTTTGGGGGTGCTTCATGAGATTTTGGGTACATGGTGTATGATTATCAAGCATTATTTGGTCTAGAGGCAAGCAAATACCAGATGGTAGAGTATAGGATATATGTTAATGGAAGGAAATTAAGTGAACGAGACCAATTTTCAAGATAGTTTGTTAGCAATGACATATGCAAGTTATGTTTTATTTGTTTCATTATTTTAAATTCACCTAGTTATTTCTAGACCTAAAGTGTTATTAAATCCTCCATAAATAAATGTGGGTCTATTCCAAAGTTCATGCAATGTACAAAACTTAAAGTATCGAATCCATATGTATGTTGAAACTTAAAATTTTATTAAATTCAATTAAGAGACGTGTCAATCCCATGGATAAAACCATGCCAAATCCTAAAACATGATATGTGAAGGATGATCAACTCAAATGGCACAAAATTTATATGAAATCCATTTAAACTTCACTTCAAATATAGAAGTCAACACTTAGATATATTTTGATGAAAAAGAGAATGACATATATTTTTAATCCATATGTGCAAGAATGTCATGTGTCATCTCCTGAAGGTATCACTTGTCTCTTTAGCTATAAATTGATGACATCATCAATGATATGTGGCAACCTATGATTGGTCCATGCCTCAACAAGATGACTTGATAACATCACCATGATGACGTGGATATATATGAACCTGTTGTGCATTACTCTCTAATAATTGCATGTTTCTAACTAATTTATACAATGTTGATGTCACTGTACTATATGGTAGGATCTACTAATCCTACCATGAGTTATATAATGTCAAGAGAAGAGGTGCTCTCATGAGGTGTATTATGAAAAAATACCCTTTTAGTATAACTATTGTCATGTTGTTCATCACACTTTAGGTGAGTTGACAATTGTTGACAATCCGAGTCCAAGTTTCCAAATCTCAAAGCATAAACCCTAAGTTGATTGAATATAGTATAAGTATATAGAAAATTCTAAGTGTTGACATAACCTAAGTTAACCT
Source organism: Picea engelmannii (assembly GCA_009831015.1). Lineage (NCBI taxonomy): Eukaryota > Viridiplantae > Streptophyta > Pinopsida > Pinales > Pinaceae > Picea > Picea engelmannii. Next base: position 517,697 of record ML780877.1, on the reverse strand, counting down.
CCAGATAAGGTAAACAATGTAAGTGTCCTTGAGGAAAGACTGAGGAGTATAGCTTGAGTAAGAATAATTTGAGTCATGTATTAAATCAACAAAAATACATGTATTAAATCATAAAATCTAAAACTGTCCATAATTTTCTACTAAAATAGGGTATTTTCTGTTGAAGTGGCCATGTTTGACCAACGTTGACCAGACACCTGGAAAGCTCATATCTCGAACCTGATAGATATTCATCCATCCTTGTACATCAAGGACCATGACACATGTCTCTGATTTCATCTAGTTGTCCTAAAAGTACACAAATCTTGGAGAAATTACGAGATTTAGTCAAATCCTGTAATTTCTAATAACTTTTTAATTTTAATGCTAAAAATTCAAAAATTCAATTCTTAAGCTAAGGAATGATAAATGTACCTTGCATAGGTTGTTTTATGGAAATTTTGCATATGAATGTATGTCTAGGCCTAGAGGGTAACTTCCTTCTAACACTATTATGGTTAGATAAATTGGGACATTATTTATGTTGGCCATATTTATATTGGTTGCTTTCTTGGGAGGATGCCCTGCATTGGAAAAGAAGCATTGACATTCTAGAGGAGGGAATTGAGCCCTAGAAAACATAGGGTAGCTTGGATTCTTTCATGGAGGCATGTATTTGACTTGGGGATGTCTTGGTTGCGATAGTGTTCATCTAACTAGAGTGGAACCAATGGAGCGTGTGGCTTAGTAAGTGGAGTGGAAACAATGGAGCATGTACCTTAGGAGGACTGATGGAGTCCTTAGATGCTTGATAACCATTACATAAGCCCATACCTCTTCAATTATTTTTCCATCAAAATCAACCCACAAAAATTTGGAATTGCTTCTTCATACTCCAGAGATCATCATGGGGAAATGCATGGAGGGAAAAAAGGCCCACCATTGGTATGTGAGTAACTTGGTAAAAAATCTAGGGTGGTTGGGATGGGCAGGGGAGGGGGTGTCATCATGGACCCTAGAGGAACAACTGAAACTTCGTTTGAATGGGGACTTGGTGTTTTTTCCAACAACCAAGCAAAAGCTTGTGCACTTTGGAAAGGATTGAAATTTTCTAAAGGTTCATGTGCTCAATTGTTGGTTGTAGTGAGAGATTCAAATACAATCATTAACCATATGGAATTCATTGTGCGCTAAAATAGTCTCATTCAACTTCAAGGTTGTTTTCTTGTTGAGCTGACAAAACAAGAATTATTTGGTCTAGAGGCAAGCAAATACTAGATGGTAGAGTATAGGATATATGTTTATGGAAGGAAACTAAGTGAACGAGACCAATTTTCGAGATGGTTTGTTAGCAATGAAATATGCAAGTTATGTTTTATTTGTTTCAATATTTTAAATTCACCTAGTTATTTCTAGACCTAAAGTGTTATTAAATCCTCCATAAATAAATGTGGGTCTATTCCAAATGTCATGCAATCTACAAAACATAAAGTATCAAATCCATATGTATGTTGAAACTTAAAATTTTATTAAATTCAATTAAGAGATGTGTCAATCCCATGGATAAAACCATGCCAAATCCTAAAACATGATATGTGAAGGACGATCAACTCAACTGGCACAAAATTTATATGAAGTCCATTTAAACTTCACTTCAAATCTAGAAGTCAACACTTAGATATATTTTGATGAAAAAGAGAATGACATATATTTTTAATTCATATGTGCAACAATGTCATGAGTCATCTCCTGAAGGTATCACTTGTCTCCTTAACTCTAAATTGATTACATCATCAATGATATGCGACAACCTATGATTGGTCCATGCCTCAACAAGATGACTTGATAACATCACCATGATGACGTGGATATATATGAACATGTTGTGCATTACTCTCTAATAATTGCATGTTTCTAACTAATTTATACAATGTTGATGTCACTATACTATATGGTAGGATCTACT
>ML780877.1:471481-485681 GCA_009831015.1 Picea engelmannii | reverse complement strand
AGGGGGCTCCAGAATGAAACCTCAGCCGTAGATCTGGGTGGGTGAACTCTGGCCGTCCAGATCTGCTCGTTACTTTTCTTAATGCGCATTCGTGCCCCAACTTAAAGCTGTCATCTCTCCCTCACATCTAATGGTCGTTACAAACCCTGAGATCCTCCGAAAGAATCTCGTCCATTCATCGGGGTTTATCATCACGAGAGTCTGAACTCTCGATCACGGGATTCCCAAATTCTCGATCCCTAGTTTCCCGATGCGGTTAATCTCTCGACACGTAACCTCCATAGACCGGACGGTCCAGATTTGTCCCGGGATTTCCACCATGAAAAGTCTCGATCTCTCGTCATCAGGATTCTCGATTCCGCGACTCCTGATTTCTCGAAATGGGTAATCTCACGGCACGTGGTCTCCGTCATTTGGATGGCTCAGATCTATTCCAGGGTTTTCACCATGGAAAATCCCGAACTCTCGTCATCAGGATTCTTGATTCCGCGATTCCCGATTTCCCGAAATGGGTGATCTCATGGCACGTGGCCTCTGTCATTTGGACGGATCAAATCTATTCTGGGGTTTTCACCGTGGAAAATCCTGAACTCTTGTCATCAAGATTCCCGATTCCGCGATTCCCGATTTCCCGAAATGTGTAATCTCACAGCACATGGCCTCCGTCATTTGGACGGCTCAGATCTATTCCGGGGTTTTCACCATGGAAAATCCCGAACTCTCGTCATCAGGATTCCTGATTCCGCGATTCCCGATTTCCTGAAATGGGTAATCTCACGGCACGTGGCCTCCGTCATTTGGACAGCTCATATTGGTTCCTACTCGTGCATTCTTCCACAACTCCCTGTACGTGGAAAAACCAACGGTCCAGAAACTTCCATGGGCCTTGGAGATCTATGGTCCCGAATTCTTCATTGTCCATGAAGACACAAAAAACAAAGGGGTAAGGCATTTAACACCCTACTCACTCCTACCAATCTAACGGTCATGCGTGACCACAGGTTTCCCGATGGAATCTCGTTCATCGATTAATACCTATCAGGGTTAAGGCACTTAACACACCATCTTCTTCTTCCGATCTGGCGGTCATGAGTGACCACAGATCTCCCGACGAGATCTCGTCCGTCAATTCGATACTTCATCCTTATGCTGTTGTCTCGAGTTTTCAAGTGCAGGGTTACTAAGGCCTTGCGCCTTCACATTCTCTTTCCTGGTTCTTGATGGAATTTTCAAGGAGGGTATCTCTATGGGGAGGTTTTTAACCAGGGTACTTTCTGAGGCATATAAGGGTACCTTTCTCCCACAAATCAGACATGCGGTCTGAATTAGGTCGGTAAGCATATAAATAGCGATTTATGAAGACATAAGCCATACGTAGTCTTTCCATTATAAACATGCATCTACCAGTATTGATTAAAACACCATACAAACATTCTTACAATGAAATCATTCACAGTTTCACATCTTATGGGCATAATTATCAGAATAAACATATATATTTCAAGTTGCTAGAGGCAAAACACTTATCAGAAATAACACCAGGGGTTAATCAACTGCTGAGAGGGGTGCTCGTTTCCACCCAACCATAGGCTCAGTGACTCCTAGCGGATTTACCACTAGCCACCCCCGAGTTGAGACCACGATGATGTGAGACTGCGTCTCTGTTTTCCAGTGACCAGGAGCGAAGGTTACTCTCCTTCCTCTCTGCTATCACTCACTCTGCATATTGCCAGATTTCTCTTTCTCCCCTCATGTCTGCCCCCCAATCGCTTCTACCCCACGCCTTATCCTCTTGCGAGGTTGTGTGTGGCGCGATTTCCCTCGCACTGGTCAGTCATGATGGCTCTTTGGATGGGCGGTTCACCTCCCCATCCCTCATTAATTCCTGAGGAGCCATCAACCTGCCAGCCTGCGAGACATTTAATTCGGGGCCAACGAGCCACTTTTGGTTCTCCGGGCTAGTGAAGTCCAAATACTGTATTAAGTTTCGGTGAAAGTTAACGCCACCTTTCCAGGTGCCTTCCACTGCCATCGTGGTCTCTTTTTCTGCACATCCCCTCTCAGCAGTCCTGTAATATAATTTCATAATGTTATTCACATTCATTGACCTTTTCCATAAGGTCCATTCACATCACATATTCACATTCATGAGTTTTCCACAGTTCTGGCCAGTCCAATTGTTTTTACAAACTGGGGGAAACAGGGTGTTACAAGAGCTATAAGTCAAAGTGGAGTCATAAGATGAACACCATTTCTTGTGATGATTGCAAGAAAAGAAAGTGAAATTTCATTTGTGAAAGAGGTATGATGACATGGCATTTTCAACAATGACTGCTCATTTGAGAGATTGTACAAATGAATTTCTACCATAATACCCTTGTTAATAATGCTTATTCCCTCCACAAAATTCGATTTTTCTCTTGAAGTCAGCACTCTCATTCTCATTTTCCTCCACAATGTTTTTTTCCTCTTTCCTAAAAGTGTTGTAGCTTCACCTCTTTCCATACACTGTTGTTCCACTTAGATGCTCCCCATATTCGAAATACTGATGCATTCCTGCATTATACCTTACCTCCTCGCTCCAACGCGTTCCTTCCTATGCCTACCCAACCCAAAATTTCTGATAAACAATGAACTATATGTTGACAATTTCACTGTCAACATACACCATTTTCCCCCTGTGGATAAATCATGGCATTGAGAAAATACATGGGAGGTGAATGCATAAACCATGGAGAAGAGAACATGTTCAAGAAGGAGTCGACCAAGGAAGGTAAGTTCAAATTCAATGTTAGGAATTGTTAAGTTAAGTGCCAATTTCGACTTCCTGAGGCACGTTTTGAGAACATAAACAATTCATTTCTAGCAGAGGTTGATTGTAAGAAGAAAAACAGAGTTGGGTTTCAACAAGAAGGCATAGAAGATTTTAAATTGCATATTGAATTGCCAGGTATGTCCTTTCATCAAGAACTTTATGATTGAAATTAACAGAGAGCAATTTAGAAATTAAAAAAAATGAGATTTTCGTTGTTTCATTTGAACAGAAAATTCTTGTTGAAAGAACATTCACATAATTGAATTAAAACATAGTCTACAAGTTTGAAGAAATCAAAACAGTTGATTGAAGAATATACAGGGTTGGATTTTTTTGGACAAGGATAGACCTCCTTTTAGTATAAGCAGTGAAATATTTTTCAGGGTCTTTCTCTTTAAAAATTGAAAGAATGGTGTCTAGGTATGAACCAGAGAAGTTTGATCCATCAGAAACTCACAAAGATTGTCTAGAAATTCTTGAAAAAAATCAGTGGATATATTTCTTTGAGAAGTTTGATGGATATTGTGAAAAGGTTGCTTTAGAGTTTGCTTGTTCATTTAATGGGGAAAGGGCCATTGTTGGTAACATCACCATTAGAATTTCTAAAGATGTAATTGCACAAATCACTGGATTACCTCAAACTGTAGAAAGATACTTCAAAACTAAACACTTTTAAGACAAATCATGGGAACCTTTTGTATCCAGATCTAGGATTGCAACAGTAAAATGGGAAAAAGGAATTCCAAGAAGTTGGTTTATTCATCCTTGGGATGAATTAACCTTTCTCATCCAGAAATTTATTACTTGTGAAGGAAGGTTTAGTATTGTCTACCTGTATCACATCAAATTGCTGCAACATTTAAATAGTGATTGTGAAATTAACATGCCCTACTTTCTACTTCAAATCCTTTCGAAGATGGCTAAGGCTCTTCAAAAACAAGGGAGGAATAAAGAAAAGATTATATACCACTATGGCTTCATCAAAATGATCATCACACATGAACTACAAAATCAGAACTATTCATGGAAACAATTTATCATTGGAAATGGTTTTGAAACAGTGGAAGAGAAATTAGAAGAAGAACAGATCTTGATTGTGACATATGATGAGGAGGAAATGCAACACCCCAAGGAAACAAGCTCAAAAAAACCTATGGGGAGGAGAAGAACAAGAAGTATGGTGAAAATGGAAAAAGAATTCCAAGAAAAAGATAAGATTTTCACCACATATGAAAGGAAATCAAGAAAAATCCAACAAGTCCAAAAAGGACAAATAAAAGAAAGTGATGATGAAGCACAACAAGAACAATATGCACACATTCAGACTTTGGAGAAACAAAAAGAGACAGGGAAAGCACAATCATTAGAAGATGATGATTTTGAAAAACAAGAGACTTCCACATATGAGCAAATGAGAGAAGAGGTGAAACAATTAATTGAAGACATGAAATATGAAACTCAATCACCACAGAAAGTAGAATAAATAGAAAAAATGGTTGGTGGGTCCACTTCAGGGCTTGATAAGAAAGACAAGAAAATAAAAAAGATGAAGAAAAAGATCAAAGAAATAGAGGTCCTAGAAAGATATTTGAAAATAGAAAATGAAATGTTGAGGACTCAAATCCATAAAACTCATGAGGAAAATGAAAAACTAAAGAAGAAGAAAAAGAATCTTCAAAAGCGAAACAAACAGATCTTCGAACAAGCATACAAATGGCTTCAGCAAAAGCAAGCATACAAGGCAAAATATAAGAGGTTAAAAGTTCTTCATACAGCTGAAGCCAATGTGGATACATTATTGCAGGCAACAGAGGTGGCAAAAGACTATTGACAGGAGTTTAAGAACATTTTTTGTGCATGAGGACATGCAAAGTCTTCCTCTTGGGGGAGATGTTGGGTACCATTTTATGCTTATTTTCACTTCACAAATCATATTTTTGTCTCCAAAACCATCCATTTTGCCTTCATCTTATTCCATATTTTCCACAAAAAAACCTATGCAAGGTACATGTATCATTCCTTAGCTTAAGAATTGAATTTTTGAATTTTTAGTATTAAAATTAAAAATTTATCAGAAATTATAGGATTTGACTAAATCCTGTAATTGCTTCAAAGTTTGTGTACTTTCAGGACAGCTGGGCGAAATCAGAGACATGTGTCATGATCCTTGATGTACAAGGATGGATGAATATCTATCAGGTTCGATATCTGATCTTTCCAGGTGTCTGGTCAACGCTGGTCAAACAGGGCCACTTCAGTAGAAAATACCCTGTTTTAGTAGAAAATTATGGACATTTTTAGATTTTCTTGGGATTTGTGCATATTTTGTGGGTATGAAGGAGGGATTCGACCTTCTTAGTATATTTTTTGGATCTCATCCTCAGATTAGGAGTCTTTTTAGTACTTTTAGTTACAAACTTTTTGTATAAATACTTCAAGACATGGACTAGTATGACATCTTATGTTAATGAAGAAAACTCTGAATTTCAGTCTTGAGATCAGTTTGGTGTTTTGTTCTTGATGATGTTTATGAGATGATTATGTGAATGCTTCTGGAAGTTCCTTATTAACTGAGACAACTATAGGTGTACAAGTGAAGCACTGGAGGGCCCCCTTTGCCAAGCTAGTACACTTCTCATTTTTTATTATTTTCAAGTAAATTTTGGTATGAGCTTTAAGTTTACATTTTGTTGTAGGTAATGCTGTTGTGTTTTACTTGATTTCAAAATTACTTATGTTGCTGATGAATGTGGGAAAGAAAAGAATGCATCTCTTGTAAAAGGGTTTAGTCTTTCTGACATTTACAAGCCTCTAAACTAGTTTTAATGCTTAAATTTAGTTGAATGTTTTTGCTTTAGCTTGCTGATTAATAGTAAGAGATCTATGAATACACCTTCTGTAAAGAAGCTTAGCATTTCTTTCATACTCAACACTTAGATTAAATTTTGAATTGTTTTTATTTAAAGAACTAAATTTATCTCTAAGTCCATACATTTTGGATGTGTCTCTAAGTCTTACAAACACCAGATTGACAATTAAATACACTCTAATTTACATCAGTAGATTGGATCCCAACATATATCTCCTAACCTATAACCATTTATCCTTACAAAGCCCATAAATTCTAACCCAAATCACCCAAAAGCAATATAACCATAAGTAACTAACGCTTTTAACCCCTGAGCCATTTAACACCAAACTTGAAAATTCTATCACATGCAATCTATATAACCCTTATAATGCATGATCCCTATTATCTCCAAACCATATCACATATTTGATATGAACCCTATATAAGCCTTATTATTTATAACCCATATGTCCCTTAACCTATAACCCCCAAGTCAAAGCCAATATATATCCTAACCTCTATAACCCATGTGTATAACCCCTTATCCCATAATCCCTAACACACATAATCATTCTCTCCTTTAACAATGATCACGATATAACCCTTAACCCCTACTAAGTTAAAACCCTAAGAACTTTATTACCCCAAACCCCTCTATCCAACAAATTTTGTAACCCCTCACCTATATAAGCCATATAACTCCTAATGAGTATAACCATTATACTTCCTAATACAATAGCATCATCAAACAACTTTTGTAACCCCTCACCTATATAAGCCATATAAATCTTAATGATTATAATCATTATACCTCCTAATACCATAGCATCGTCAAACTGCTAACATTTATAAGATCCATAATACTCAATCCCTAACTATTGATATTATGGTAGCTACAGGAGGTATTAACCTCACCCTTAACTACTACTACCTTAAAACCCTAAGATATTTACTACCCCTAACCTCTCTATCCATTAGTTCTTGTAACCCCTAACCTATATAATCCCTATAACTCCTAACATTTATAACCTTTATACCTCATAATACCATGGCCCCTATAATGTTGAACCGCTAACATATATAAGACTTATAATACTTCATCCCTAACTACTCTAACTCATAACATCTCTAACCTATAACTCCTAAATATACTTGCTTATACTTATAATCATTAACCTCTAACACCTATTTCCCCTAACTCTTAATACCTAGTTTCTATGATCCAAAAAAATGTTCACCTCTTGGCTTAGTTGGTTACTGCACCACCATTAAGGTTTTTCTTTAACTCAAATCCATAAAAATCATGAGGAAAATGAAAAACTAAAGAAGAAGTAAGCGAAGCTTCAAAAGCGAAACAAACTGATATTCAAACAAACATACAAATGGCTTCAGCAAAAGCAAGCATACAAGGAAAAATATAAGAGGTTAAAAGTTATTCATAAAGCTCAAACCAATGTGGATACATTATTGCAGGCAGCAGAGGTGGTAGAAGACTATTGACAGGGGTTCAAGAACATTTTTTGTGCATGAGGACATGCAAAGTCTTCCTCCTGGGAGAGATGTTGGGTACCATTTTATGCTTATTTTCACTTCACAAATCATACTTTTGTCTCCAAAACCATCCATTTTGCCTTCATTTTATTCCATATTTTCCATAAAACAACCTATGCAAGGTACAATTATCATTCCTTGGCTTAAGAATTGAATTTTTGAATTTTTAGCATTAAAATTAAAATTTTATCAGAAATTACAGGATTTGACTAAATCTCGTAATTTCTCCAAGGTTCGTGTACTTCCAGGACAGCTGGGAGAAATCAGAGACATGTTTCATGATCCTTGATGTACAAGGATGTATGAATATCTATCAGGTTTGAGATATGATCTTTCCAAGTGTTTGGTCAACACTAGTCAAACAGGGCCACTTCAGCAAAAAATACCCTGTTTTAGCAAAAAATTATGGACAGTTTTAGATTTTCTTGGGATTTCTGCATATTTTGTGGATCTGAAGGAGGGATTCGACCTTATTAGTATATTTTTGGATCTCATCCTCAGATTAGGAGTCATTTTGGTATTTTCATTTACAAACTTCTTGTATAAATACTTCAAGAAATGGACTAGTATGACATCTTATGTTAATGAAGAACACTGAATTTTCAGTCTTGAGATCAGTTTGGTGTTTTGTTCTTGATGATGTTTATGAGATGATTATGTGAATGTTGCTGGAAGTTCCTTCTTAACTGAGACAACTCTAGGTGTACAAGTGAAGCACTAGAGGGCCCCCTTTGCCAAGCTAGTACACGTCTCCTTTTTCATTCTTTTCAAGTAAATTTTGGTATGAGCTTTAATTTTACATTTTGTTGTAGGTAATGTTATTGTGTTTTACTTGATTTCAAAATTTCAACGTTGGCCCCATTCACAGGTCCGTGTTGCTAGTGTCTAGTCCTCGTACAATTTTTGTTCCTCGTTCCTTGTTCTTAATGGAATAAAATGTCCCACACAAAGACCAAATTAATATCTGCTACATAAGTCTTTTGCCTTTTTTCAACGACTATGTAACGGATCTCAATTCTAAGAAGATTCAAATAGGACCTAAGAACCTTAAGTTCTTTCCTTAACCATGGGTGACATAACACTATCATAATTCAATAGTAAAATTGTTACATTTCATTTTAAGGCATCATGTGTACCGAGGGCTTGAGCCACCATATCCACAAAGGAAACATACCAAGAATATTTGTCTTATGAACAAGATATGGTGCTATCCATTTTAAGGTTTGGCATAGATATTGTTCTTATAGACTATACTACATTGCACCATAATATAAGCCCTACACTCCTTGCAAACCATGTAATTAACCATTCAAATTAGACACAATATTCTTGCGACGAATTAGCTATACTATCGACGAACATTTTTCGTCAATAGTATAGCAAATTCGTCATAAGATTATTTATATTTGTCTCTCTTGCGACAATATCAAATGCTGCTTGGATTCATTTCATATTTGGTTTATCAACTTGAAATCTCAATTTGATACTTTGAAAGCTAGCTGGACCTTCAGTCAAATACAAATATGGAACTTGGAATCATTAACATATCTACTAGATGAGGAAAATGAAAAACTAAAGAAGAAGTAAAAGAAGCTTCAAAAGCGAAACAAACTGATCTTCGAACAAGCATACAAATGTTTTCAGCAAAAGCAAGCATACAAGGAAAAATATAAGAGGTTAAAAGTTCTTCATACATCTCAAGCCAATGTGGATACATTATTGCATGCAGCAGAGGTGGAAAGAGACTATTGACAGGAGTTCAAGATCAATTTTTGTGCATGAGGACATGCAAAGTCTTCCTCTTGGGGGAGATGTTGGGTACCATTTTATGCTTATTTTCACTTCACAAATCATACTTTTGTCTCCAAAACCATCCATTTTGCCTTCATTTTATTCCATATTTTCCATAAAACAACCTATGCAAGGTACATTTATTATTCCTTAGCTTAAGTATTGAATTTTTGAATTTTTAGCATTAAAATTAAAAATTTATCAAAAATTACAGGATTTGACTAAATCCCGTAATTGCTCCAAGGTTCATGTACTTCCAAGATAACTGGGAGAAATCAGAGACATGTTTCATGATCCTTCATGTACAAGGATGGATCAATATCTATCAAGTTCGATATATGATCTTTCCAGGTGTCTGGTCAACGCTGGTCAAACAGAGCGACTTCAACAGAAAATGCCCTATTTTAGCAGAAAATTATGGATAGTTTTAGATTTTCTTATGATTTGGGAATATTTTGTGGATCTTAAGGAGGGATTCGGCCTTCTTAGTATATTTCCTCATATTACGAGTCTTTTTAGTATTTTCAGTTACAAACTTCTTGTATAAATACTTCAAGAAATGGACTAGTATGACATCTTATGTTAATGAAGAAAACTCTGAATTTTCAGTCTTGAGATCAGTTTGGTGTTTTGTTCTTGATGATGTTTATGAGATGATTATGTGAATTTTGCTGGAAGTTCCTTCTTAACTGAGACAACTCTAGGTGTACAAGTGAAGCACTGGAGGGCCCCCTTTGCCAAGCTAGTACACTTGTCCTTTTTCATTCTTTTCAAGTAAATTTTGGTATGAGATTTAAGTTTACATTTTGTTGTAGGTAATGCTGTTGTGTTTTACTTGATTTCAAAATTTCAACGTTGGCCCCATTCGCAAGTCGTTGTTTCCAGTGTCTAGTCCTCGTACAATTTGTGTTCCTCGTTCCTTGTTCCTAATGGCATAAAATGTCCCACACAAAGACCAAATTAATATCTGCTACATAAGTTTTTTTTCTTTTTTCAACGATTATGTAATGAATCTCAATTCTAAGAAGATTCAAATAGGACATAAGAACCTTAAGATCTTTCCTTAACCATGGGTGACATAACACTATCATAATTCAATAGTAAAATTGTTACATTTCATTGTAAGGCATCATGTGTACCGAGGGCTTGAACCACCATATCCATAAATGAAACATACCAAGAATATTTGTCTTATGAACAAGATATGGTAATATCCATTTTGAGATTTGGCATAGAGATTCTTCTTATAGAATACACTACATTGCACCATAATATAAGCCCTGCACTCCTTGCAAACCATGTAATTAACCATTCAAATTAGACACAATATTTTTGCGATGAATTAGCTATACCATCGATGAAATTTTTCCGTCGATAGTATAGCAAATTCGTCGCAAGATTATTTATATTCGTCTCTCTTGCGATGATATCAAATGATGCTTGGATTCATTTCATATTTGGTTTATCAACTTGAAATCTCAATTTGATACTTTGCAAGCTAGCTAGACCTTCAGTCAAATAAAAATATGAAACTTGGAATCATTAACATATCTACTAGACGAGGAAATGAAAAACTAAAGAAGAAGTAAAAGAAGCTTCAAGAGCGAAACAAACTGATCTTCAAACAAGCATACAAATGGATTCAACAAAAGCAAGCATACAAGGAAAAATATAAGAGGTTAAAAGTTCTTCATACAACTCAAGCCAATGTGGATACATTATTTCATGTAGCAGAGGTGGCAGAAGACTATTGATAGGAGTTCAAGAACATTTTGTGTGCATGAGGACATGCAAAGTCTTCCTCTTGGGGGAGATGTTGGGTACCATTTTATGCTTATTTTCACTTCACAAATCATACTTTTGTCTCCAAAACCATCCATTTTGCCTTCATTTTATTCCATATTTTCCATAAAACAACCTATGCAAGGTAAATTTATCATTCCTTAGCTTAAGAATTGAATTTTTGAATTTTCAGCATTAAAATTAAAAATTTATCAGAAATTACAGGATTTGACTAAATCCCGTAATTGCTCCAAGGTTCGTGTACTTCCAGGACAGCTGGGAGAAATCAGAGACATGTTTCATGATCCTTGATGTACAAGGATGGATGAATATCTATCAGTTTTGAGATATGAGCTTTCTAGGTGTCTGGTCAACGCTGGTCAAACAGGGCCACTTCAGTAGAAAATACCCTGTTTTAGCAGAAAATTATGGACAGATTTGGATTTTCTTGGGATTTGTGCATATTTTGTGGATCTGAAGGAGGGATTTGACCTTATTAGTATATTTTGTGGATCTCATCCTTAGATTAGGAGACTTTTTAGTATTTTCAGTTACAAACTTCTTGTATAAATACTTCAAGAAATGGACTAGTATGACATCTTATGTTAATGAAGAACACTCTGAATTTTCATTCTTGAGATCAGTTTCGTGTTTTTTTCTTGATGATGTTTATGAGATGATTATGTGAATGCTGCTAGAAGTTCCTTCTTAACTGAGACAACTCTAGGTGTACAAGTGAAGCACTGTAGGGCCCCCTTTTCCAAGCTAGTAGACTTCTCATTTTTCATTCTTTTCAAGTAAATTTTGGTATGAGCTTTAAGTTTACATTTTGTTGTAGGTAATGTTGCTGTGTTTTACTTGATTTCAAAATTTCAATGTTGGCCCCATTCTCAGGTCACTGTTGTTGGTGTCTAGCCCTCATACAATTTTTGTTCCTCGTTCCTTGTTCCTAATGGCATAAAATGTCCCACACAAAGACCAAATTAATATCCGCTACATAAGTCTTTTGTCTTTTTTCAACGACTGTGTAACGAATCTCAATTCTAAGAAGATTCAAATAGGACCTAAGAACCTTAAGTTCTTTCCTTAACCATGGGTGACATAACACTATCATAATTCAATAGTAAAATTGTCACATTTCATTGTAAGGCATCATGTGTGATGAGGGCTTGAGCCACCATATCCACAAAGGAAACATACCAAGAATATTTTTCTTATGAACAATATATGGTACTATCCGTTTTGAGGTTTGGCATAGAGATTGTTCTTATAGACTACACTACATTGCACCATAATATAATCCCTACACTCCTTGAAAAACATATAATTAACCATTCAAATTAGACACAATATTCTTGCGACGAATTAGCTATACTATCGACGAGGTTTTTTCGTCGATAGTATAGCAAATTCGTTGCAAGATTATTTACATTCGTCTCTCTTGTGATGATATCAAATGATGCTTGGATTCATTTTCGTACAATTTTCATTCCTCGTTCCTTGACCATGGTGTAGTCTCCAAGATCCATTATTTTTGTACAAAACATACTAATGGCATAAAATGTCCAACACAAAGACCAAATTAATATCCGCTACATAAGTCTTTTGTCTTTTTTCAATGACTATGTAACGAATCTCAATTCTAAGAAGATTCAAATAGGTAATAATATTGATGAAAGCTTATACGATCATGATGGTATAAAAATGAAAGAGCTTCTCTTGGTTTCAAGAATAATTTATCCTCTACTGAACAAGGCCAACCACGTGAAGGTGGAAGCTTACATGGCCCCTCCCCTCCCCCTCACATCACTCTCAATTGATCCCCAAAAACCAATCTATAAAATAGAAAATAATCGAAAGCAACGTCCTATTAAGATTCATGCATAGAAACTACAAAAACAAAAATTAATGAAGGTACATGAAATTATGTGTTTCTAAATGATATTTTTAGTCTACCACATACTTTAGTATATTGACAACTATTTTCAGGTTTCAAATAATAATTAAACAACATGTAACATAGGATATAAAAACATCGCATAAAACTTAAAAACATGTAATTAACCAATGGCATTAAAAGTAAATTATTTTAAGAGAATAATTCATACAAATTAAAATATTATATAGTCACGTACCTAATCCAACCTCAACATCTGTGTAATCATCCTTATTCTCTATCTTGATCTTCTTCATCTAAATCGACATCTGTATCATCATCCGGTTCTGACATCAAATGTTCTTTCCTCATCACGTTCATGCATTTGTACCATTTGACATCGAACATAACTAATTTGAAGGAATTAAAGTCACACTCAAGTATATCATTTAAATACCCGTAGTATCTATTTTCAGATTCTCGGGGATGTCTATCACTCCTAGAGGAAACATTAGTAACCTAGAATACTATAGTTATCACACTATCAGAAGTTTTCCTGGTTTCATCCAATTGTTTGATGTGAAATTTACGACCATTACACCACATAGCCTTGTGGTGTTTCAACTGCAATATGTCATATATGTAAAAAATGCATTGTCAATTAATAAATTAACATATATTTATATAACTTCGAAAGTATTTGAAAAATATAGTACACATGTAGTCACATTAATATAATATAAAATAACTGAATAAAATGGGTGAATTTGCTTAACTATCCATCTTTCAAACCATATGCTAGATCAATTTCCCTCTGCGTAACATTGACATCTCTGTTACGATGAGCTTCTCTAACCAATTCAGATAGTTGTTGCCATGATAATCTACCTCCATTATGTTGTTTACATCTTTCAATCCATACATTCATCCAGTCAAGATTATTTGCAATGTATAAATGCAGTGCATCCCACTCTTGAGCAACTGAATCAAAAAAACATAATTCACCAATATTAAATATTAGTTATAACGTACAGTATGCAGGTAATTATAAATATTTATAATTTATGAAATAAATTATATTAATATATTAATGAGTATGATCATATACACAAAAAACAAAACTTTATATGTATTATTAATATAAATGTTCACAATTATTAATATATTTCCTCTCATTTTTTTCATTCTACCTTTCCCCAACAGATGCTCTTGATCTTCAAATTTTTTGATGGAGTTCACATCCCAAATGCGATCCACTGCATGCATAGTTGGCGCTGTTAATTTAGGAAGATACTGACTAATATACACCATGGATTGATATACCATATATCCCTCCACCATAGAACCCTCAGGACGTGCTCTTTGTCTAACCAAAGCCTTCAATGATTTCAAGTGCCTCTCCACCATCCACATTGACCTTGTGTGAAAAGGTCCACAAATTTCAATCTCCTCAACTTGGTGTATGAGGTAGTGTTCTTGTGCATTGAAAAATGTAGGAGGTATATTCTTTTTCATTTCACACATTAGACGAGGA
>ML780877.1:442426-464758 GCA_009831015.1 Picea engelmannii | reverse complement strand
ATATATATATATATATATTACTCCTATATATTTTCCATATATAGATTATTTATATATCTAATTATTTTTGTTTATATATATCATTTCAAAATTTTCACTTGTACATGTGAACAAGTTCATGAAATGTTCATAAATATTTCATGGTTATTTCTGGTTATTTACTAATTGTGGTTAGAGGGTTTCAGGGCTGCATTTCTAAATTGTCGTAAAGGGTTTCAATATAACTATTTAAGGGTTGTTTAAATTTCTAGGTTATTGTTGGAACAACATTCATAAACTTTCATTCTTATAGGTGGGTAGGTGGGTAGGCCCTGGTCCAAGTTTTGAAACTTGGCTCTGATACCATATGTAAGGCATTTGCATACAGAGCCTCACAATATATATACACACATACACACACACACACACACACACACACACACACACACACACACATAAATTCTTTCTAATGTATTTCTTTATTTACTGCTCCATAATAATAATAATGTTCAACAGTATAATAATGAACAACAACATAATGAGCATGAGGTATTTACCCCAACCTGATGTTGAACCTGAAGCGGATGAATCCTACCCAAACTGAGTAACCTCCTAGCCAACTAGGAACAACCTCTCCAGCTCCCTAGCCCTAGGAATCCTTATTGTTTCCTAGCCCTCGAGCCCAAAATTCCCAACAACCACGATGCCCCTGTGAGAGTCCTCAATCAAAACTGTAAGAAAAACTAATGCAGCCAGAAACTGTTTCCCGCCCTCCTCCTTCTTCCTCTCCCAATTTTATTCCCTTCCATAAACCAAAATATCACCCAAACCAAAAGAAGATCCCTTCCCGATTCCTCCCTTTTCCCTTATCTTCCTCCCTCCAAATCCTTTCTCCAACCACCTTACCTCTCATTAATTCCTCAACCACCTTATCCCTCCCATTAATTGGTTCAACTACCAATAATAATTATATTATAATAAAGTCTCCATAAATATATTTTAATAATTCATTAAACTAATATTTATCATTCATGATAATTAAAGAATTAATTAGGGTTGTTACAAATCACCTGCAAAATCAGATTCAACATATCCACATACTAATACACAACCACTGTTATAAGTGATACAGTAATCATGTGTGCCCCTCAGATACCGAAGCACCCATTTCACTGTTGCCCAGTGCTCTTTACCTAGATTTTCCATATATCTGCTGACAATCCCAACTGCATGTGAAATGTCCAGCCTTGTACTAACCATTGCATACATTGGACTTCCTACTGCATTAGCATACGGTATTTGAGACATATATTCCTTTTCTTATTTTGTACTAGGACATAAACTTGAAGAAAACTTAAAATGGGAAGCCAAAGGGACTGAAACTAGTTTCACATCATTCATACCAAACCTCAAAAGTATCTTCTCAACATAGTTTTGTTGTGACAACCAAAGCTTACCATTCCTCCTGTCTCTGAATATCTCCATGCCCAAAATCTACCTTGCTTCTCCTAGATCTTTCATATCGAATGTCCTAGTCGTCTGAGCCTTTAACCTATTGATATCAATTATTCTTTTTCTTGCTAAAAACATATCGTCAACATACAATACTAAGATAATGAATATGTCATTATTCAATTTATTAATGTAGACACAATGATCATACTCACTCCTTTTATAATTTTGGCTCACCATGAAAAAGTCAAATTTCTTGTACCATTGTCTAGGTGACTACCTCAGACCATACAATGATTTCTTGAGCCCGCAAACAAATTTCTTGTTGCGATTTTGAACGAACCCTTCAGGTTGTTCCATGTAAATTTCCTCATCCAAATCTCCATGTAAGAAGGCAGTTTTAACATCTATCTGCTCTAACTCCAAATCAAGTAATGCAACTAATTCTAACACAATTTGAATTGAAACATACTTAACAACTGGTGAAAAAATCTCATGAAAGTCAATACCTTCTTTCTGAGAATATCCTTTCGCATCCAGCCTTGCTTTGTACCTTTCCACCTTATCACCAACACCCTTCTTCAGCTTGTAGACCCACTTGCAACCTACAGTTTTTCTGTCTCTTGGAAGTTCTACCAGGTCCCATGTGGCATTCCTCTCTAATTCCTTCATTTCATCCTTCATTGTTTTTTTCCATTTATCATTGTTAGAACCCTTCACAGCTTCCTAATATCACAAAGGTTCATCATAATTAGTACTTAAATAAACTAACGAAAGAAAATCATCATACCTCCTTGGAGGATTTATGACCCGTGTAGACCTCCTTAGTGAAGTGTGTGGTTCATCCACATTCTGTTGATTGTTATCATCAACCATGTCTTCTTCTGCAGGAAACTCTTCATGAACATCTTCAGAAACTTGTTCATGTTCACTTTCATCTGTATTTGAAGTGGTTTCAAATTGAATCTATTGATACTTAGGTACTTATTCTTGTTTCATTTGAACATCTACAATTGATTTGATGAGAGATGATTCATCAAATATTACATCTTTGTTAATGGTGATCTTGTGGGAAGTAGGATCCCACAACCTGTACCCCTTAATACCATCACCATATCCAACAAAGATAATCCTTTTTTATTTTGGATCTAATTTAGAACGCTAATGTTTCAGAATTAGAGCATAGGCTTCACAACCAAAAACTTTAAGATTAGAATAATTACAAGGGTGACCTTTCCATACCTCTTCAAGAATATTGCATTCTATTTTTGTTGATGGTGATCGATTCACTAGATAAAAATTTGTAGTTATTGCTTCTTCCCATAGTTCATGTTGCAAATTGGCATTACTAATCATACTCCTTGCTCTCTCTAGAAGAGTCATGTTCATGTGCTCAACAACTCCATTCTGCTGAGAAGTATAGGCAGTGGTTTTATGCCTATCAATCCCAAACTCTTTGCAATAGTTCTCAAATTCCATTGACAGAAATTCACCACCATTATTAGTTCTTAAACATTTATGGACCTACTAGTGCTCTTTTCCATTAAAGCTCTAAACTACTTGAAAACAGTAAACACATCAACCTTTATTTTCAGCATATAGACCTACACCTTCCTAGAGAATTCATCTATAAAGGTAACAAAGTATGGTGATATTCAATACAAAACAATAGGGGATGGTCCCCAAACATCATAATGGATATAGTCAAGGATTCTCTCACTGGTGTGTCTTCCGGTTTTAAATTTTTGCCTATTCTGTTTTCCATAAATACAGTGCTTGCAAAAATCTAACTTTAAAGACTTTAGACTAGGAAGTGACTTGCAATTAGATAATACCTTTAATCCTCTTTCTCTCAAATGGCCCAACCGTTGATGCCACAATCGAACATAATCACTGTCATTCTCGGATATAGTTGTCACATGATCTAACTCGGTTCTTCCTTCTAACAGAAACAAGTTTCTGACCTTCTTCGCTTTCATAACCAGTAGGATTCCTTTGTAGACCTTCATAACTCCACATTGAACAATACTTTAATATCCTCTAGTGTCTAAGACTCCCAAAGAGATTAGGTTCTAGCTAAGCTCAGGTACATGTCTCACATCAATTAGTATTTTAATAGTTCCATCAAACATCTTAATTCGAATGCTACCAATTCCCACAATTTTACATGATATGTCATTTCCCATGTAAACAATTCCATCATCTATATACCGGTAAGTAACAAACTAGTGTCTATGAAGACACATGTGATTTGAAACACCAAAATCTAATAACCATTATTGATCATGACGTGAACCAATACTAATTGATAAAACTTCATCAGTCATATTTGAACCTGTTGTTGAACCTGTCTCAGTTGCGTTCACTTCCTTCATTTCTTTTGGGGGGTCGTCTTTGGAGGCTTGCTGTCACTTCTATTAGCACTCTACAAAAAAAATTTGACTGATAGACAAACGACAGAGATAACTTTTTTAACCTACTTTAGAGATGGGCACTAGCCTGCTCAACTCAGAGAGGGCTCTCTCATGTCACTTGATATATCTTTGGCAATCAGTGGCTAGATTTAGTTTTTTGGGGTTTTTTTTTATAAAGTTGTTGGCAAGGAAGGGGAGGGACACTTAGGGATATGGAGTCAAAATTCTGAAAGTGAATGAAAACAATGACTAGACAGTAGAACTCTCCAGAGGATAAAGGCTAAATGAGGCAATGAATCTAAGTTGCAAATTGAGTTTAAGAGAAGTGTAGGAAGAAAGGGAAAACAAATAACTACATCAAAACATTACTGAAATGAATTCTGAATTATCTAGGAAGAAAATTACACAGTTTAAATTGCTTAAGCCAAGAGCATCATAAAATGAATTATGGGCCTTTAACTCTCCAATTTAAACAAAAGAAAATGGAAATGGAAATAAAAAACACAGGAAATACATACTATGAAAGGAGACAAAACTCATATCACCATCATTAGAATCTTTTCATAGAGACTTCAAAATCTTCTACATATGTATTCAATTCAGCTCCAAAAAATTACAATAGAGTTCAGAAACAACAAAAAGTTGCCCTTGCACTTCTGCCAACATTAATACATTCAGAACCTCTATCATTTATACAATTTCAAGTTCCTTTTAAGTAGAAACCGATTATAATAGATAAATTGAAATGTTTCAGCTTCTTCACCAAAATAGAAATAGTTACAAATAGAGCAGGACACGTTTAACTGATTTCATGTTTTTCAGGAGAAGAAATAGGCTTCAAAGCGCCACCTATAATTATCAAACCATAATAGTTGTGTAAAATCTGAGAATGGTTTTTGTATATAAGCTTGTTCTGAAGAAAAACCTCTCTCAGTTTCTTGAAATTCATCTCCAACTGGTCAAAATATGTGTCACAAAAACATGTCTCGAACATGAAATCATAATAGAAAAATATGGCTCCAAGATTCCCTCGAATCTCCCAATCCGTGACACCTGTGTGAAAAATAAACAAGGTTAATGTTCTAGGGTCCGTGCTTGACAATAAAATCCTTTGAATTTTGAAAACTCATTTTGGTTGATCCATAAATTGTCCTGTAAGTCTCAAGTGCTGCAGAAACTGACTACTGCATCCTCTTTGAAATGTCACTTGTGTTTTTTCCAAATCTAATTTTATTTATCCATATTTTCCTTAAATATCTGGGAATAACATATTTGAATAAAAATAATTCCCAAATATTTTTTATCCTTTAAAATTAAATTTCCATAATTTAATTCATGCCCATGGTTTTGAAAAACCATTTATTTCTTTCTTCCCATGGTTTTGAAAACCATGTCTTGTTTTGCCCAATTTACCATTTCACTATGAAAAAAATTTACTGTTTCTTGTTTTTTCCAGTATACCATTTCACTGTGAAAACCATTTACTGGCTTGTTTCCCATGGTTTTGAAAACCATGTCTTGTTTACCATCTTTGGTAAAATACTTTTGATCTTCTTCTTTTACTTCTGTAAAACCTTTGGATAAAGAATTATCCAAGTCTTCCTTTCACGTGCATCTTCCCATTTAATTATTTTCCATGGAACTAAACATTAATCTCTTTAATTTGTAAAACTTAAATTTTACCTCTATAAAACCTTTTTACTGAGGAAAAATCTCATTTATTTGAAATTCCATAATTATTATTGAAATGCATTCCTAGAAAATATGTCGCACATAAACTATATGATAAATGGTTTCATTTATTATATTGGGCTTGGGCTGGAGTGGTTTAATCCACAATACTTTTACCCCCGATATTCACCATGTAAGGACACATCTCCCCAACCAAAAACCAACGGTTTATATATCGGCTTGCTTTCACATAATTAACCTCCACGTTAATTCTACGCCCGATATGTATGTGCACCCTCCATCCACCCTTTGACTTTTCCACATTATAAATTGAGATTCCAGCCCATGATTTGACGTGATGCAATCAATTAAATATTGGATCAAATATTAATATACATATTTTAATATGAAAATATTTGTATTAATAATAATAAACCCTTTTTCTATTTTCTAAGGACTTTGGGCATATGAGGCTTATCACATGACTTTGTGGATAGGATAAGGGTGCTTAATAAAAGGAATATTTTTAATTTTCAATGGGAATATGATAATAAGGGTAAAAAATGAATGAAGTGATGGAACTAAGGTATTTAGATAAGCATTTAGGCTAGATATCGGTTTGGGATATTTGCCAAATTTTGACTCATGGATATGAATATTTTGGATGATCAATCGAGTGAAGGATTTAGGTGATGGGAGCTTGACGAAGATGGTGAAAAAGTTTTAAAATATGAGTGGAAAGATAGCACAAGGACAAGATGCTTTGGGAGAAATTAATGCAAATTAGCATGTGATAACATAGGCTCCAAATGGAGATGTTATCCTCCCAATGAGGTAGCAAAGAACTCGTAGACCCGGTGCCTGATCCATTGGGATGCTCCCAAAACATGTGTATGTACCCTGCTCTGACTTGTCACCAGTTACTGCTGAAAACCAAACTCTGCACACTTCTCTCAACTGGATACTGAACACTAAATACACCGCTAAAATCTGACTGTACAAACTACTGGAAATCCAAATTGAAAAATGATTGAACAACAAGCTTATTCACACACTCCTACCTACCCTAAAAATGTTGAAATGAATACTCAATCAAGTGATGCTAAAGTTCCAATGCAGCTAATCAAGCAATTGGCTTCCCGATTTTCCTCTGCTCACATTTTTCTTAAGCGGGCAGACAAATGTAAAAGATGGCAGCTGAAAACAAAAATTGAATCCAAAATATGAGCTTATGAATGAAACAAGTTCCTCCTTCACTGATGACTATAATAGGATGGCCACAGGATCTTGAAAACCATGAAAAATCATTTCTTCTTGATGAACAAAAACAAGAAGACAAGCCTCATTCATAAGTGTTTGTTGCTCTTACTCTATTTCTTCAGTTCTGAGAACATTTTCAAATGAAATGGCAACAATAGGTTTGTCTACTTTTCCATGCATCTCAACAAAAACATTCATACATTCTTGAACATATTCAAATATGATAGCCATATTATGTGTATCAAGGCTATCCTCTTGTTCATCAAACACTTCTGGTTTGGTTTTATTAACCTTCTGAAAATTTGCTTGAGGACTGTCATTTTGACTTTCAAATGAATGAATGGAAATAAGTTCCTTCTCATAATATTCTTGCAAATGTGAAAATCTAACATCAAGAACTATTTCACAGTCTAGAGTTCCCATGGATGCATTTTCAAAACCATGATTTTCAAATGAATCAAATAAAACAACAACCTCTTCATTATCTTTCTGTATTTCTGATTGAAAAATGGCATACGTTGTTTTGTTGCTTTCCTGAAACTCTATGAAATTTGTTTGTTCACTGGTTGAAGTCTCCATAGATACAGTTTCAGAATCCTCGTCCATGTCTGAATATCTTCATCAAGTTCAGGAGAAGGAAAATGACTTTCAACAACAATTTCTTGATCAGATTCACCTTCAACCAAAGGAGGGGATACTATTTGTTGTTGGGATGAATATTCATAAAGAGCTTCTATGATTTCATCATTCATACACTCTTCATCACCAAAAACATTTTCAAGGTACTTAATGAAATGTTCACAAAATTCACAACAATCTTCAAACACCAAGAATGAAGGATTAGATTCTCCATAATGTTTAAAGAATGTTATGTGGAAATCCTTAAGAGAGTATAAGCTTCCCGGTTTTAAACCTTCATACCATAATATTGCTTTCCCCCTATAAAGTAGCCATAAACATTTTCATCAAACAATCCTCATGAAATTAAACCCCCAACTTACATATGTGCATGTGAAATCTAATCAAGTGCAAGGCAACATCATTTCCTTTCTCATCTTTGAATTTAGGAAAATATTTTTGCCAATTTATGTGAGGAATACGATTTGGAAAGCCAGGAATATGAGACTGATTCATTGGAACATACCTTGCAGATATTGAACTCATCTTCGGACAATGGAGTCTCCAATGATGTTTTGGAAGTTGGATGCTGCATTGAGAGTGGAGTCACCAGTTAAAATTTAAATTTCTGGATTCTTCTACCAGTGGAATCACCTTCAAACTAATTTTTTTGATGTGTGGAGTCACCAGAGCAGGAATACAACCAATATGTGCCTAAGTGTTTGTTTCTCTTAGACCTTAGAACTCAACCATGTCATTCTTTCCCAGGGAAAATTTTTCAATTTTGTCCCCGACAACGGTGCCAGAATGTTAGCACTCTATAAATTTTGCCTGGTTGATAGACAAACGACAGAGGTAACTATTTCAAACTACTTTAGAGCTGGGCATTAGCCTGCTCAACTCAGAGAGGGATCTCTCGTGTCACTTGATATATCTTTGGCAATCGGTGGCTAGATTTAGTTTGTTTTGGGTTTTTTTTATAAAGTTGTTGGCGAGGAAGGGGAGGGACACTTAGGGCTATGGAGAAGAAATTTTGAAAGTGAAGAAAACAATGATTGGTTAGTATAACTCTCCAGAGGATAAAGGCTAAATGAGGCAATGAATTTGAGCTGCAAATCGAGTTTAAGCGAAGTGTAGGAAGAAGGGGAAAACAAATAACTGCATCAGAGCATTACTGAAATGAATTATGAATTGGCTAGGAAGAAAATTACACAATTTAAATTGCTTAAGCCAAGAGCATCATAAGATGAATTATGGGCCTTTAACTCTCCAATTTAAACATAAGAAAATGTAAATGGAAATAAAGAACACATGAAATACATACAATGAAAGGAGACAAAACTCATATCACCACCATTAGAATCTTTTCATAGAGACTTCAAAAACTTTTGCATATGTATTCAATTTAGCTCCAGAAAATTAAAATAGAGTTCAGAAACAACAAAAAGGTGCCCTTGCACTTCTTCCAACATTAATACATCAGAAACTCTATCATTTATACAATTTCGAGTTCCTTTTAATTAGAAATTGATTACAATAGTTCAACTGAAACATTTCAGCTTCTTCCCCAAAATAGAAACAGTTACAAATAGAAGATGACACATTTAACTGATCTTCTGTTTTTTAGGAGAAAAAATAGGCTTCTAAACGCCACCTATAATTATCAAACCGTAATAGTTGTGTAAAATATGAGAATGGTTTTTGTATATAAGCTCATTTTGAAGAAAAACCTCTCTCATTTTCTTGAAATTCATCTCCAGCTGGCCGAAATATGAGTCACAAAAACATGTCTCGAACATGAAATCATAACAAAAAAATATGGCTCCAATATTCCCTCGAATCTCCCAATCTATGCCACCTATGTGAAAAATGAACAAGGTTAATGCTATAGGGTTCGTGCTTGACAATAAACTCCTTTGAATTTTGAAAATTCATTCTGGTTCATCCGTAAATCATCCTATAAGTCTCAATTGTTGCAGAAACTGACTGCCACATCCTCTTTGAAATGTCACTTGTGCTTTTTCCAAATCTAATTTTATTTATCCATATTTTCCTTAAATATTTGGAAATAATATATTTGAATAAAAATAATTCCCAAATAATTTTTATCCTTTAAAATTAAATTTCCATAATTTAATTCATGCCCATGGTTTTGAAAAACCATTTATTGCTTGCTTCCCATGGTTTTGAAAAAACATTTATTGCTTGCTTCCCATGGTTTTGAAAACCATGTCTTGTTTTTCCCAATTTACCATTTCACTGTGAAAAACATTTATTGTTTCTTGTTTTTTCCAATTTACCATTTCACTGTGAAAACCATTTACTGGTTTGTTTCCCATGGTTTTGAAAACCATGTCTTGTTTACCATGTTTGGTAAAATACTTTTGATCTTCTTCTTTTACTTTTGTAAAACCTTTAGGTAAAGAATTATCCAAGTCTTCCTTTCAAGTGCATCTTCCCATTTAATTCTTTTCCATGGACCTAAACATTAATCTCTTTAATTTGTAAAACTTAAATTTTACCTCTATAGAACCTTTTCACCGTGAGGAAAAATCTCATTTATTATTGAAATGCATTCCTGGAAAATATGTTGCACATAAACTATATGATAAATGGTTGCATTTATTATATCGGCCTTGGGATGGAGTGGTTTAATCCACACTACTTTTACCCCCGATATTTACCACATAAGGACACATCTCCCCAACAAAAGACCACCAGTTTATATATCGGCCCGCCTTCACATAATTAACCTCCGTGTTAATTCTACGTGCGCCCTCCATCCACCCTTTGACTTTTCCACATTATAAATTGAGATTCGAGCCCATGATTTGACGTGATGCCATAAATTAAATATTTGATCAAATATTAATATAAACATTTTAATATAAAAATATTTATATTAATAATAATAAACCATTTTTCTATTTTCTAAGGACTTTGGGCATATGAGGCTTATCACATGACTTTGTGGATAGGATAAGGGTGCTTAATAAAAGGAATATTTTTAATTTTCAATGGGAATATGATAATAAGGGTAAAAAATGAATGAAGTGATGGAACTGAGGGATTTAGATAAGCATTTAGGCTAGATATAGGTTTGGGATATTTTCCAAATTTTTGACTAATGGAGGACATGACTATTTTGGATGATTAGTCGAGTGAAGGATTTAGGTGATGGGAACCTGACGAAGCTGGTGAAAAAGTTTTAAAATTTGAGTGGAAAGATAGCACAAGGACAAGATGCTTTGGGAAAAATTAATGCAAATTAGCATGCGATAACAACTTCCAACAGTCCTTCTTCAGGTGTCCCGATTTTCCACAAAACCAGCACTTAAGCTTACTCTTTTTTCCCTTCGACTTTGACTGAGAGAAATCCCTCTGACCCTGTCCTCTTTCTTTAGGTCTGCCTCTGACCATCATCACTTCAGATGTAGAGGTTTATGAATTGGTTTTCTTCCTTGTTTCCTCAGACAGCAGTGCTCCAACAATAACATCAAACTCAATACTTTATGTTGTGTTGAAACTAATAGAGGTGACAAAGTGATCCCATGACGCGGGAAAAGAACACAATAATGTAATTTCCTTATCTTCAGATTTGAATTTCACTCCCATGCTAGTCAACTGGACTAAAAGAGTATTTAAAGTATTTAAATGATCAGTTATTTTCGTACTTTCCTTCATGCGCAGACTGTACAATTATATTTTCAGGAAGATCCTATTCGTCAAGGATTTCGTCATATACAATCTTTCTAGCTTTGTCCACAAACCGGATGTTGTCTTCTCCGAGACAATGTTGAACATAACATCATTGACCAAACACAGGCGTATGGCACTTAGTGCTCTCACATCGATCTCATCCTAGTCTTCATATGTTATGGTTGCAGGTTGCTTTGCTTTTCCCAAGAGCATTTTCACCACGCCTTGTTGCATGAGCAGATTGTGCATCTTAACCTTCCATATCTCGAAATTTTTCTTGCCATTGAACTTCTCGATTTTGAATTTAGCACTTTGAGTTTTCTCCATTAACAGAGGAAAATTTCCAAAACCACTGCTTATAATAACCAATCCCATTAAAAATATGTGGAGAAATAATGGTATAATATCCAAAAAAAAAAAAAGGGTTTAGTAAAAAATCATCTTTACTAACCTCACCTCTTATTAAAAAAAAAATAGAAAAAAAATCACCTTTTCTTTTTACTTTATACCTTTTACTTCATAAAAAACCTTTTGAAACATCCACCACCCTTTTATTTTATACAAACAATATTTTAATTCCAAATATTGTAAAGAACTTCCTGCCTTAATTTTTTTTTCAAAACACCATGTGAGTGTTTCTTGAAGGGAGATCGACACTCCTTCACTATGGATGGGGGAGTGATAGTGTTGGATCAACACTCCCTCACTATGGATGGGGGGGCGCTAGTGCTCTGTGATGCATTAACCAGGTGTGCCGATGAATTTCTACTCAATTCATGATCGACGTACCTCTAACAAGTGTGAGTGTGTCGGCGTGCCTCTAACACTGCCCATGGAGCATCGATGAATTTCTACTCAATTCACGATCTTGCACCATAGATATGGCTCTCACGGATCTCCAACGCAACTCTGATACCAATTGTTAGAATTACAAATGTGGAAAACACAATTCACATAAGACAATCAACAATCATGCAGATTAGAAACACAAAGATTTCATGTGGTTCACTGAAACATTGGGCTAAGTCCACCAAACATATGTATCGATTGTCTTATTATTCAGATCATGGAGATTACAACAGACTTGCAAGCTCTCTCATATCCTCTTACATCCTCTCCTCTCTCATTTGCCTCTACGGGCTTACATAAATTTATATGCATTTACACATGAAACTGATTATTAAATGCACTCCTATCCATATTCTAACTTGGTCTATTTAGTTGCAACCAACACAGAATAATAGGATCCAAAATACTAATCCTGAAGGAATTCATTGTCACCAAATTCAACAAATCCAACATTTTTTTATTTTTTATTTTTTTCTATTTGCCAAAGTTAATTGTCTTTTAATCCATTTTCCCAAAAGTTTTCTTTTCTACTAAATAGGTTTATCAAAAAAATTATAAAACATAAAATGTTTTGGTTTATTGAATTTCAATATGTATAGAAAATACTCAAATCTTTTGTTTTATTTCTTTCAATTTCGTCCTCATAAAAGATATATTTCTAAAAGATGTTTTGGTTCATCAATTTTTTTTTTATAAAAAATTAAATGCTTTTATTCATTAAATTTAAATTTCAATATGTATAGAAAATACTCAAATCTTTGTACCATCTTTTTCAATCCCACTCTCAAAAATTAGCTTTTTTAGGAGATAAAATGTCTTGTTTCATTGAATTTTGATATGTATAAAAAATACTCAAACGTTTTGTACCATCTCCTTCAATCTCGTCCTCCAAAAAGTTATCTTTCAAGGAGATGTAATGCCTTGATTCTTCAAATTTTTATATAGAAGATAAAATGCCTTGATTCATTGAATTTCAATATGTATACAAAATACTCAAACCTTTTGTGTCATCTCTTTCAATTTCATCCTTTGAAAAGTTATCTTTCTAGGAAATAAAATTCCTTGGTTCATCAATTTTTTTTTATACAAGATAACATGTTTTGGTTCATTGAATTTTAATATGTATAGAAAATACTCAAACCTTTTGTATCATCTTTTTCAATCCTGTCTTTTGAAAAGTTATCTTTTTGGGAGATAAAATTTCTTGGTTTATAATTTTTTTTTTATAGAAGATATAATGTCTTGGTTCATTGATAGAAAATACTCAAACCTTTTGTATCATCTCTTTCAGTGCTGTCATCTGAAAATTTATCTTTTTAGGAGATAAAATGCCTTGGTTCATCAATTTTTTTTTTATAGAAGATAGAATGCCTTGGTTTATTGATAGAAAATGTTCAAACCTTTTGTACCATCTCTTTAAGTCCCATCCTCTGAAAATTTATCTTTCTAAGAGATAAAATGCCTTGGTTCAACAATTTTGTTTATAGAAGATATAATGTCTTGGTTCATTGAATTTCAATATGTATAGAAAATACTCAAACCTTTTGTATCGCCTCTTTCACTCCTCTTCGAAAAAGTTATTTTTCTAGGAAACAAAATGTCTTATTCCTTGAATTTCAATATATATAAAAAGAATACTTAAACCTTTTTAACATATCTTTCAATCCCATTCTCCAAAAAAAAAAAATTCTAGAATATAAAATTCTTTGAATACTTAAACTTTTTGTACCATATCTTTCAATCCCATTCTCCAAAAAAAATCTTTCTAGAATATAAAATTCTTTGGTTCATTAATTTTCTTTTATAGAAGATAAAATATCTTGGTTCATTGAATTTCAATATGTATAGAAAATACTCAAACCTTTTGTACCATCTTTTTCAACCCCTTCCTCAAAAAAATATTTTGATAAAATGAGGTTCATTGAATTTCAATATGTATAGAAAATACTCAAACCTTTTGTACCATCTTTTTCAACCCCTTCCTCAAAAAGTATCTTTCTAGGAGATAAAATGCTTTGGTTCATCAAAACTTTTTATAGAAGATAGAATGCCTTCATTCATTGAATTTCAATATGTATTGAAAATATTCAAACATTGTGTACCATCTCTTTCAATACCATCCTCCGATCCGGGAGATAAAATGCTTGGTTCATCACATTTTCTTATAGAAGATAAAATGCCTTGGTTCATCAATTTTTTTATAAAATATAAAATGTCTTGGTTCATTGAATTTCAATATGTATATAAAATATTTAAACTTTTTGTACCAACTCTTTCAATCTCGTCCTTTGAAAAATTATCTTTGTAGGAGATAAAAAGTTTTAATTAATATTTTTTTTTTTAAGTTTTAATTAATATTTTTTTTTTTAAGTTTTAATTAATATTTTTTTTTTTTAAGTTTTAATTAATATTTTTTTTTATAAAAGATAAAATGTGTTGGTTTATTGAATTTCAATATGTATAAGAAATACTCATAATTGGAAGGTTGTTTTTAAGCTAGAAAAAATGATGTAATTTATTAAATCCCATGTATATGGACCTTTTACTCATGTTGAATAGGTTGTGTGCTAAATATTTTTTTCAAATCATTGTGTATGTCCAAAACGTTGAGTTGGATGTTGCTTACTTTTTCCTACCTCTATATTATTGGGTTAAACCCTAATATTATTGGCCTTGAACCCCAAATACTATAACTTAGAAGTATCATGCACCTTCGTTAGCTCCTTTGAGTTGTTTGCATCAATCTTGATGGAATGAAGACAAACATAAGAACACATATAGTAAATCTTAAAGGGAGAACAAATATTGTCACCATAGTTGGCTTCTAAGTGATTTAGTTTGGATTGAGAATGATATGAAAGATACACAATATTATAGAGAAAACACAACATATAAAATTAAAAGCACAATGATGATGATGATGATGGCCAATGTTCATTGAAACTAAATTTGGTCTATTGAACCTTAAGAAAGAAAAGGAATTACTTGGTTTTCTTTAGAATTTTATTTATATGCTTGAAAAGCCTTAAGATAAGCATTCCTAAATAACTATAGTTTTGAGTTAAAATATTAGGAAGGTCGATATTGTTGCAAATATTTTGAAATTGTGATCTAATGCAGGTGTATACAGCACATTCTAAGAGAGTTTTTTTTATCTTCAACCCACTTAGTGTCACAAAGATGACAAATTCTTTCGATCAATGACATTTTAAGAATTTTCCAATGCCCTATTTCACTATGGAACTCGTGAGAGTTTATTCTTATTTTAGCAACATTGATTTTCTTATATACACTAATAAAAACAAAGAGATATATTTGATCTTGTAAATAAGATTTGATCACCTCCTTATAGTATCTTAATTTATCGTATCCTTTAATTCTTTATCGCACCACAATTTCTCCTTAAATTTAGATGTAGTAATATTTTTAATATTATAGTTATTCTACAGTCACTGTGTTCCTTGATTCCCCAATGATTTAACCAAGACTTGACATATGTATGCCAACTTCAATTGAACCGCAAGTGGTTTTGACTAGAGCTTGAAGCAATATTAGGAAGCTTTGTATCTTCCATGTTGCTTATATTGTTCGTGTACATTAGGTATTAGTCATAGTTGTGCTCTCAATGGGGAAAATACTCGTTTTTATGAGGAGAATAGGATATGGTGTGTTGCCTTTAATTTTGATATTATAAGTTATAAAAAAAAATTGGATTTTCTCTATCTTTCTCCATGACTCTATTGATACTACATTACCAAACTTCACAACTATATAAGATAAGAGGAATGACAAGAGTCTCAAATATGAATTTCTTATCCCATATCTAGAGGCCTACTGATTTTCAATTGTTTTCAAATCCATAATAAGTTTCCCACCCTCCATTTATCATTTTCTCAATGCTCTAGTTCCAGTTAGTCTTGTGATGAAGATCAATTTCAAGTTATTTGTATGAAGCCACTTTCTCCAAGTTATTGTTGTCATATGCAAACTTAGTGTAAGTGATATTTTTGGATTTAATTATCATAACCTTCATTTTGTCAATGTTAACATACATACTTGTACTAGAGAAAAAATCTTTGAGAATTTTTAGTTATTTTTTTCGAGATCGTAGGGACTACTCACCATAAGAACAATATCATTATTATAAAGAAGAAGGATGATGACTATACCAGCTAGAATCACGTCGACACAACATGCTTCTTCTAAACAACCCTGTAACTTGTTGATGTATATGCCCAAAAGGGTAGGGAACACAAGACAACCTTGGTTAACTCATTTATAACAATTAAATTTTTTTATCAGCCCCTTAGTGTTCCTAAACTTGGCGGTAATGTTCTCATACAACCTTATCGCAACCACTTTCAACTCGAAAGGAAATTTTAGCTCTTCTAATCTATTCCAAAATTTAGTCCTAGGCACTGTGTAAAAAGGTTTTGTAAAGTCAACAAAACAACGTAGGAGGTTGGTTTTATTATTGCAACATTCCTCTGCAATGATCCTAAGCATAATAAGGTGGTCCACAGTTGAATGATATCTCATAAATCTAGCCCGACCTATAGATGTTTTTCCATGGCTTTATAGCCATACATTGATCTTCTTTTCCAAAATAATTCCATATAACTTGGCTAAAATGGGGCTAATCATAATAGTTCTACAACAAAAACTAAATTTTATTAATAATTAATGGTGAAAAAATTGCAATGTATATAGCAATATATAATGGCTAGAATGGTGGTAGCTTATCTTTGATAAGAAATTTAATGGTTATGCTCATTCACAAAAAGACCATAACAAGAGGATAAAACTTCATTTTATAATAATAACAAGCATAAGTGAAAAAATCTCTACTATGAAAGAACTTCAACCCTAGCATGAACTTTTGATTTAATGAGGACATTACACTAAATGAATCTTAGTTTTCTAAAAAAAAAGGGGAAACATACCAAATCATATTTTTTCACTTGGTACTTTGTTTTAGGTATTCTTTAACTTGTTAGGAAGAAAATTAGTAGATCGAGTCTGGCCCCCAACTGATGTGTGTAGAACCCTAAAAAAATGGATTGGAAGGTCTTGTAAAAAGTGTTGAAAAATCATGACCCAAAAACTACTAATATCAAGATTATCTCTGAGATAGCCCCAGATGGTCACATGAGTTCAACAATTTTCCTAGATTAACTATAGTCATCTCTAAAGTTAATAAATAATTGCAGCAAGAAATGGTTAAGAGCTTATGTTTCCTTCTTGGAGGTCACATGTTCAAATCGAGAGGGAGGTATGGTATGTATACCTCCGTAGTCTTTAACAGTCAAATCGTTGTGCAGAGAGGATCCCTTGTCCCACAAACAAGGAGTCTCATACACCAATTTGATGTCTAACTTGACCGTGACCTTAAAAATAAATTAATAATAATAATAATAATAATAAATAAATAATGATATACTAGATCTCAAACCTCTAATCCTCTAATTAAAAAAGACCACACAACAATAATAAAAATGATCCTCATAACACTAATTACAAATGAGAAAAGCCACACAATAATAATGAAAATATTACTCCAACAACCACACAACATTACTCCAACCATTACACTGATCTCTTCACAACTAAATATTTTTTTAAAGATAAATTTGTTATATTTTTGTTTGATTGTAACGACTATGATGACACTCTTAATTGTTAAACCCTTGGGAATTGATGTTCACATCAAGTTGTAATATGATAGTTTTGCTAATAATATTTGGTAATTAGAGAAGTTTTGAAATGGATATAGAAATTATTAAAATACTTTCCTTTGTATTGATATTTTCCATTGTGTTGGCAGTAATTCCTTGAAACTTGTTTTTTAATGGTATTGTTTAACTGTTTTATATTTTGGTTTTTTTCACCAGAATCTATGGACATAAAATATGTACAAAATCGCAATTTTTTGTTGTTTAAATTGTATTTATGAATGCGTAAATGGATTCAACATGCTGAAAAATCCTTGGGGCACTCAAATTGTACTTAATTAACCACTCAAATATGTAGACCCAACAATTTCTCATCGAATTTCATGCAAAATTAAATAGAAAATATCCCTGGAAAAGGACCAAAACATAGAACAATTAGACTATCATTTTTTAATCATTTATATATTATAAATTATTGTTATTTTTTTCTGTTAGAAATGCTCGTCACTTGTGGGGCCAACATTTCAACTGTTGGCTAAGAAACCACAACCCATGGGCATCTAAGCCATCAAAATCACCTAGGGATTGCACCCGACATGGGTCACACCAACCCTTAACATGGTTGGATTTTTGGTTGTTTCCTCCTGACTAAATACACCATAAAAAGATTAAACTTAGATCACATAGCAAACAAAACCCACACCTTAAGTGGTTGAGCTAACCAAAATTCACTATAAATTATTGATATTATAAAAAAATTAAAATATAAAATATGAATACTATTAATTACATTTTTAATAATAAATTTTATTTTTTTTAATATAAAAATCTTTAAAAAGATCTTTAATATGATTATAATTTATTTAGCATCCCACAAATCACATGCTTTATATTTCCGAGTTTTATATTGAAAGTGTTTATCAAAAACTCAGTTACACTTCCCTATATTGAAAGTGTTTATCATACAACTTTATTCTCTTTGGTTAAAAGTTCCTTTCTATGACTAAGTATATGACTAAGTAAATAACAATGAGGTTAACCAGTTTTTTTGGGGACTTTTTTAACTAATCAATGATTTTTTTATTAATTTAAATAAATAGATAAATTTTAATTTTGTATTGTCATAATATAAATACAGTTTATTATAAAGGAAAGATGTATTTGGTCAATCTAATTTAGTTTTAGTGGTTAGGAGGAATGATGGTTTAATTTTAATGATGGTGGTTCAATTCCTACAAGTGACATGATATGTTGAGCTCTTGACTAGTATATTGTTGTAATGACTTCCAGTCATTCTCAATATTATTTTCATAATTTAATGTTATTTTAGCGTTTACCTTAAGTTACATGCTTTTTATTTGACACGTTATTAAACTAGACATTTTTTAATGGTAAACCTTTTCATAATCTTTTTTAGTTTTTTATGAAAAAAATATCATTTTAACGAGAAATTATATCTCAATATTTAAAATTTATAGTATCATATATCTTTATAATCCTTTATAGTTTTTTGGAAAATGTATCATTTTAATGAGAAATTATGTTTAAATATTAAAAAAATGTTCACATTTGGTTTTGAAATAATTTACTTATATTTTTTTGGAAAATGTATCATTTTAATAAGAAATTATGTTTAAATATTTAAAAAGTGTTCACATTTAGTTTTGAAATAATTTACTTTCAATCTACATGTGTTAAAAAAAAAAAAAAAAAAAAATCTAAACTCTTTATACATAAATTGTACTTATACATAAATTGTACTTATGAAACATTGACACTCTAGTGTTGCAAATGAAGTTTCATTATATATTTCATATATTTTGTAGTGTCTCAAGATAGTGGGAGAACCAAAATCATGAAAGACAAGTTTGGGGATGACCCGAGAGACATGCCAAATTTCAAGGGATAGCAAAAGAAATAATGTATCAGATATTAGAAACAACATTTGAATTTCTAATATACAAAATTGTATCTTATATAATATAAGATAATTAATAATTTTATTAATATACAAAATTGTATCTTATATAATATAAGATAATTGATAATTTCATTATAGAACAATAACTACATAAATGCAATTTTTTTAAAGTGTTGAAGGGTGGAACTTTTTTTTTTTTTAAAAGAACAACCATACCAAATAACTAAGACTCTTGCAATGTTTTTTGTACATATTCATGAAATCTTATAAATAATGAACTCTATGGTCTTAGCTTGTTCATCTTCATAATGCCTACCAATTGTCACCATAATTAGTTAAATCAAAACATAAAAGGTTTGAAATAAAAAAACTAAACAAATTTCAAAGGATGAAAGGTTTTCTAATCCATGAATTTGATATTGCCTACAAATTGTCACCATGGATAAATCAAAACATAAGAAGTTTGAAAAAAAATACTAAACAAATTTCAAAGGATGAAGGATCTTCTAATCCATGAATTTCCTTGTATATGCATCATGAATACATGGGAGAATTTCATCCTACATCTTTGGTTGTTGGCAATTGTACATGCAAAGTAAACATACCAATATGTAGTCAACTAACATACCAATATGTAGTTAACTACTTCATTATGCTTGTATATCTATGAATGAAATGTAGTACTCATTTTCAACTTAGTGTTTATTGACGCTCATGGTGTGATCTAAAAGTGGATGAGATGCATGTTGTCCATGTATGATTCACTAGATGTAGAAAAATCCAAAATGTGCACACATATGTGTAAAGAATAATTTTATTGTATTTTTCCTTGTCATTGAAGTCTTGCATGTTGGAATAAGCATAGAGAGGTAATTGAATTTGTCAACGATCATAAATATATAATTGTAATTGTGTTCAACCTTTGGTAATCCTACAATAGAATCCATTGAGATACCCTCACATACCATGGAGGGTATTGGAAGTGGAGTGTATAATAGTCTCGATTTCTATTTCTAGGTTTAGAGATGCTACCCATAGCACACACCCTCATGAATGTCTCTATATTTTCCTGTGTATGTGGTTAATAGAAAAATCATTGTAATTATTTCAAGGTCTTATGCACACCAACATGTCCTAAAAATCTTGAGCTATGCACTTCCATCATAAAAAACAAACAACCTTACCCTTTAGGAATGTAAATATATGCATAGTGGTAAAGTATACCACTTTCACATGGAACCCTTGTTGGTAAAGTGACACGTAATTTGTATAATCTTCCCCTACTACTTTGATGCCACTAGAAGTCTCAAAAGAAAATATAAAATCTTGTTTTGGACCCACCTTTTTATACCATATGGCAAAATTAACCTATTGTAAGTATGAAACCCACTTGAATTGTCGAGTCTGCTATAATTGAGACTATGTTTAGATAATTGCAATAGTTGATGGTCATAAAGAATCATTGTATCCTTACTAAGAAGACAATTTTCCCATGTGTCATTTATTTTGTGATTATATACAACTCTTTATCATATGTTGGGTAGTTAATATTGTTCCTATAGAGGTTTTCAAGGATAATTGATTGACCTATAATGTTGCAAAAACAATACTCCCATGGCATACCTTGAGGCGTCAACTTCAATCTCAAAAGAATTTTTAGATTTGGTAAACATAGCGCCAAGCATTTGCCCACCTTCTCTTTCAAAGCTTCCAATTATTATCGTGCTTTATTATCCATGATAACACCTTGTTGCACTTATTCAACCCATGTCACAAATGTACTATCTCAAAATGACCATATATAAGGCTTAAGAGATGTCTTGCTAGACCTAATAAAATCATGAATTAAGTTATAATAATCATTTGATCATTCTTTCTATTTGACAAGTGTCCACTCACAAAAGTATTGAGGACATTTGGAATTTGTTTGATAGAATAACCATACACATTCTATGCCAAATCGTTGCAGATGCTTGGTATGTGTTTGTTGATATGTTTGCAAGCAAAGTATTCTATGGTAAATTTTTTTCATGCAAGGTGTTTGCCGAACTATTTACAAACAAGTTGTTTGACAAAATGCATGCTAAAAGTTTTTTTTATTGTAAAGTTTTATATGACATCTCCAAAGATGTTTGTCAAGAGTTTGACAAAATGTGTGTAGATCCTACAACACAAATATAATTTCAGATTAGGAACGTTACAATATATCTGAGTAATGTTTTTTATTTATGTTATGAATATTTATATTTGGTACATCACATATAGTAATCAATTAGAAGTCAAACTTTCATGGCCTTTAATTAATTTTAATGTCAATTTTTTTTTCTAAAATTAAACTTTAGTTTATTTAAAAAATTCCCTTTACACACTTTGGACCAAAGCCACTTTTAAACACATCTTTAATTTTACTATACACCACATTGATACACTTCATTTTGGAAGACATGGGTTCATTTGGTTGGGATCCTATGCTCTGAAATCACATTGAAAGAGAACCACAATTTCATGTAGGTGATACACGAGATCATACAATTTCATATCTAGGCCTCCATATCTTTGTAGTGGGAACTAGAATGGTACCCATATTTGAACTTGCCAATATTTCCTTGAAAAATGAAAAAATTGCATGCTTTATGGAATAATTTATGTTCCATAAAGAAGTTATTTTACCTTAAAAGTTTCCATGTCATTGCTTGTCCTTTTTCTTGAAGAGCTCAATTTCTAACACATTCCCTTTTTTTTCTTTTCTTTCCATTCTAATTCACACCTATAGTCTTTTGTACTTTTTAAAATATGA
>ML780877.1:418270-442329 GCA_009831015.1 Picea engelmannii | reverse complement strand
TAATTATTGCAAAAAAGTGATGGCGAAGCTCGTAAGAACCAGTGACCATGAGCGACAAAGCTCGTCTGAACCTGGCAAACCAAGATGAAGCGGGCTCCTGTTTTCTCTGTTCCCCTTGTCCTTTTGGGCACTGGCTCCAAGCTTGTCTACTGACCCACTCACCGACCTTTTGTCTTGTTCCTGTCGCCTTTCGTTCTTTCTTAAGCACTATCGGCCACTGACTTCCCTTTGTCTTATAGCTTTGACAGGGAGTGTTATCCAGGTACTTCCAGCGTTCCACGGCCCAGATTGGTCTATTGTCAGCGCCTTTAGACTACTCCCCTTTTCCAGGTTTTGTGCAGTGGGCCGGTGTGGTCCCCCAGAGGTATTAAAATGGACCCCCAACCCGGTTATCTCACGCATCTAGGAGATGATATCTTTTGGAACCAGGAGGGCCTTATAGACAAACTCGACTCATTGGTTCATAGCTCACTTAAACTTCCCGCCAAGCATATTTCAAACTTGGTTCCCTCTCCCGCCGAGTATACAGACTGTCTTGGTCCTCCTCCTTCGACTAGTGTGCCGCTCCAGACAGCTCCTACAGGTGCTTCACAGGATTTCAACAGCACTGACCCTGCCCCTTTCTTCTCTTCCCGGCCGGCAGTCCACAAACCACTATCCTCCACGCCTCGAACAACTGCTTTTGGAAGTAAGGCGTGGCGCGCAAACAGGAAACCTAGGCGGTTAGTGCTTGGAGATGGTGTGGGGCTAGAAAACCTGTGTAAAATGTCTTCTTGCTCTCTGGTTGGACGTGTCTCCTACAAGAGTCTGGAGACTCCTCCTCTGGAGGACTGGATTAAGCAGCATTGGCTCCCGATCCTCGGCTACTTTCCGGAAGTGTTGATTCTTAAGAAAGGATGGCTCTGTTTTAACTGTAGATCTTCGGATGACACAACCCTTCTCCTTTCTTCTTGCTGGGTTTTTGGAGGCAGCAGCCTCATGCTCAAGCGATGGCGTATGGCATTCAATCCGGACTCTGATTACTTCTAGCATCGCCACCTGTGGGTTTTGTTCCCGGGACTTCCTCTACACTTCTGGAACAAGGAAGCTTTTAAAGCCTTTGGCAACGCTTTGGGGAAGTTTATTTCCCTGGACTCCTCTTCAAGCTTGGGCACTTCGAGGATGTTGGTCAGGGTGCTGGTAGAGATGGATATTACAGCAGGTCTACCTGAATCCCTGGAG
Organism: Picea engelmannii; assembly: GCA_009831015.1. Lineage (NCBI taxonomy): Eukaryota > Viridiplantae > Streptophyta > Pinopsida > Pinales > Pinaceae > Picea > Picea engelmannii. The sequence continues at coordinate 441,108 of ML780877.1, read as the reverse complement.
ATCGAGTGGCAAGGAAAGAAGCTTCTTCAGAAACTAGATTATTTTGGTATTTCGTTCAGGTGCAACCGTTGCCGTGAGACCGGTCACCTCCGACGGTCGTTCCCTGGTAAGTCCACAAGAGATCCCTCAGATGATAATGGTGACCTTTTTTTAAACCCCCCTGATTATCCTTCTGTCGACCCTTCATTAGAATATCTGGACGTCCCTTATATTACTCCCTCGTTGTCCTCCCCTAACCACCCTGCCTCCTTGGCAAACAAGCTCGCCCTTCTTTGCCCCTCACTATACTCTACTCTCACTGACTCTGAAAAACTTTTTGTAAATAGACTGGACTGGCTTGTTACTCCATCCTGTTCTAAGCCACTCTCCACTCCGATTTACCGTTGTCACCTTGCACAAATCCTCCTCTTGACATTACACACCCCGCCTCAACTATTTCTACCCCTCCCCTTACCCTCTCTCCTCCTCCGCTACCGATTCTCCAAGACGTCCCTTCTCCCTCTCCCGTAGCCTCCGACGATCTTTCAGCTCCCCTTCCTGGATACAATCAACCAGTTGAGACCGAGGACTCTCTTTTGACTGCGATTTGTTCGGAACCAGCTCAGTTTATTCCGGATCCGGCCACTCGGTTACCAGTCTTTCGGGGTAATGAGATCATGTGTCATCCTCGGAAGGGGGAACGTCTACATCGACCTGTACGGATCCACACAACAAATCTTTTGCTTGGTCGAGGGGTATCGGAGTGGAGCTCTCTCCTCTTCAGACAAGGAGCGCGAGAAAAAAGAAAGATGGCTCTGCTTCACTCACTGTTGTCCCTGGTCCACTTACACAAGAAGGAAAGGCCCTTAGAGCATTGAAGGTCATCGCTCGTTCCAAGTGATGATTGTGCTCTCCCTGAACATTCGAGGGATCTGGGGCACCCTCAAGGCTGCTTCCTTCCGAAGACTTCTGGATCACACAAAACCTGAGGTCATCTTTCTGCAAGAAACACTCTCTTCTGATCAATCTGCCAGAGCTTTCCTGCACCGAGTTCGCCCTCTCTGGGTCTCTGTGGCTTTAAGTTCACTTGGCAACTCTGGTGGTATGTTGCTGGCCTGGGATCCAGCTCTTTATGATTTAAAACCTTTTTTGACCTGCGGAGGTATACTGTGTCTAAGAAGATGCTTTGCCACTGACCAGAACTTGGCATTCTTAAATGTATATGGTCCCTGCCTCGATAGATCTATTTTTTGGACGCGCCTCGCTGATAGTGGAATTCTCTCTCTCCCAAATCTTATTCTGGGAGGCGATCTTAATCTTACTCTCTCCTCTGATGAACACTGGGGCACTTCCTTCCTCTCCGGCTCTGGTTTAAACCTTTACAGAGACTTATTTACTGCTTTTAATCTTATAGACATTGTGCCAGTTAAGCTCGCCCCTACCTGGCGAAATGGGAGAAGGGGCACCGAAGCCATTGCCAAACGGCTTGATCACTTCCTTCTATCTGATGCGCTCTTCTCCTACGCAGTATCCCCAACCTCTCGAGTTGTCCTTCCCTTCCTTTCAGACCATGCGCCCATCCTCCTTACCATGAACCTCCCTTTCAGATTTAAGCCATTCCCCTTCAAATACAACCACCATTGGGCTGACTCCCACGACTTCTCCGCCCTGGTTCATGATGTTTGGTCAGATTAGCGTTTTCTTTCCGAAGCTAACCCTCAGCGTAGAATAGCTTGGAAACTGAAAGCCCTAAAAACGCGCACTAAAGACTAGCACTCGCGCAAGAAAAACGCAGAGGACTCCATTATGAATAGGTTGGAGTCAGAGATCGCGTATCTCTGCACCAAATCTTTATCCACAGCCCTGTCATCGGCGGAGGAATTTTCTTTAAAAGCATTGGAGGCTAATCGGAATGCGTTTTTGCGGGAAGATGAAAAGATTTGGAGGCTACGTAGCCGTGCGACCTGGCTCAAGTGGGGTGATGCAGACACTAAATACTTCCACAAAATTGCTAGTCTAAACAGGAACAAAAAGGTTATCTGGTCCATTGAAAGCGACTCTGAAGGATCCATCCGTGGACAGGAGGCTCTTAAAAGGGAAGCGGCCTCTCATTTTGAAAATTTATTTTCTTCGGGCAGTGGGAAAAATCTGACGGCTAAAGTCACCACAGCTAGCCTTTTTCCAATTATGGTTTCCTCTTCTGAAGCCACAGAACTGTTTAAACCTGTTACTCTACAAGAGATAAAGGAGATTTTGCTTTCTTTCAGAAAGGAGAGGAGTCCTGGGCCTGACGGTTGGACGGCCAATTTCTTTTGTCATTTTTTTGACCTGGTTGGCCCTAACCTTCTTCTATTGGTGGAGGATGCTCGGATTAAAGGTAAAATTTTATCTAGTTTAAACTCTACTTTCCTGGTCCTTATTCCCAAAGAAGACTCTCCGGTTTCCTTCAGCGATTTCAGACCGATTTCCCTCTGCAATCTAGTTTACAAGTTAATCTCCAAGGTCATCGCCAATCGGATTAAGCCGATTTTGGAAAGGAGCCTCTCAGCCGAACAACTTGGCTTCTTAAAGGGAAGAAGGATTCAAGACGCCATCGGGGTGGCTCACGAGTGCATACATAGTATCTTCCAGAAAAAACAAAAAGCTTTGGTTATGAAACTGGACCTCAAGAAGGCCTTCGACAACATTGACTGGGAATTTCTAAGACTCATCCTCCACTCTGTCGGTTTTGGAATTAGTTTCACTAATTGGATTATGGCTTGCATCTCAAGTGCCAACTTTGTTGTCCTGATCAACGGGGAGGCGTCCAGATTCTTCAAGAGCGAGAAGGGGCTCCGTCAGGGATGCCCCCTATCGCCTTATCTCTTTATTTTAGTCCTGGAAGGGCTTAGCCTGCTACTCCGAAAAAGTCTAGCCGAGCACTGCATCTCTGGTATTAAGGTCTCAAACCATATCAGGATCATCCACCTCATGTTCGTGGATGATATTTTATTAATTTCCAACGCAGATATAGTGGAATGGAAAGCGATCATGGACATCCTACAGATTTTATGCTCTTCTTTAGGTCTGTCCATAAACCCTTCGAAGTCGACGGTCCACTATTGGGGTCCTATGGAATCCGAACTCTCTTCTCTTAAAGGAGTCATCCCCTTCTCTTTCTCTGATTTAACCTTTGGATTCAAGTATCTGGGGTACCACCTTAAACCGGGTGCTTCCTCCGCTTCAGATTGGACTTGGCTGGTGTCTACCTTTGAAAGGAAGATAGGATTCTGGTGCAACAAATGCCTGTCCCTAGGGGGCCATCTTATTCTGGTCAAGACATTTTTGCAGAGTCTAGCAGTGTTTTGGATGCTTCTGGAACGTGTCCCTAACAAAATTATCTCTCTGCTCCGCAGACTCTCCTTCAAATTTCTGTGGAATGATCTTCCTGGAAATCGCCGATTTCACCTTAGCAGCTGGCAGACTCTCTCCAAGCCAAAAAGGGCAGGGGGATGGGGACTCAAGAATCTCACCTTTTTTAACACGGCCTTACTTGCTTGCTCCTTCTGGAGAGCAGTATCCAGCGACAACATTTGGCAAAGGGTCATCAAAGATAAATACTTAGGTGACAGACCCCTTACCTCTTGGCTCTGACAACCTTGCTTATTTCAGCGTCGGGCATCCCCCTTCTGGAAAGGGCTGGTCACCTCCTCTCATGTTATTCTTCACTGGCTTCGTTGGCGTCCCGGAGTGGGCGATGAAATAAAAATCGGTAGGGACAAAATAATTGGTCTTGATGATTTTTCTATCCTCTCATTACAACTCAGATCCCATCTGCTTTCCCTAAACCTTACCTCCCTTGCACAACTGAAGAGGGAACCCGGTGCCTTCCCCCTACCTGATTTTTGGTTACATAGTAGTGAGTTGGCTCTCGGTGGGCATTTAGCACAAGAATTCGATTCTTATACGACAGCCTTAAGATGCTCGGGCCTCTCTCTCTCCGTCGCTCCAGATGCCCTCACCTGGACGGGGGGAGACGGATCTGGAAGAGTGGTTGCTAAAAATGTCTATGATGCTTTGCTGTCGGAGAGGCATTTTGTGGCTCTGCCAAGTTGGCTTTGCCGATTATGGTCCTGGGCACTCCCCCTTAAGCACAAATTATTCTTTTGGCTTTGTGCTAGTGACAAACTCCTTACTTGGGAGTCGCTTCGCAGAAAAGGTTGGCAGGGTCCGGGTTATTGTGTGCTTTGTCGCAGAGCCTTGGAGGACCTACTTCACTTGTTCACTCACTGTTCTTTTGCCCAAGCGATTTGGGACCGTATTCTGCAGCATTTCTCCGTCACTTTCCTTTGGACCGGCAATTCCTTTTTGGAGTTTTTCTCCTCTTGGTTCAATGTCCAAGCAGCCCCTCCATCGTTGGTTGTCTTTGTTTGCTGGCATGTTTGGATTGAACGCAACAGGGTCCTATTTGAGGATGCCCCTCCTTCCCATCAGGTGGTCTTCTACATAACGCTGGCCTCTTTTCATTGGAAGCACTCTACAGCCATTTCTCATCCTTGCAAAGCGGTGGATACCTTCCTGCCAGAAGGTTACTCGGTGGCTTTTTTCGATGGAGCGGCTCACTCCTCAGGATCTTGTTGTGGTGCAGGTGGCACCTTCAAATCTCATCCGCAGCGGACGACAAAGTGGTTTCTAAATTGTGGCAGGGGATCGAACACAAAAGCAGAGCTCCTTGGCCTTTGGGCCACTCTTATGATTGCTTCCTGCTGGTCCCTAAACCATCTACTTGTGATAGGTGACTCGAAAGTAATTATCGACTGGATCAATAATAAGAGTAGTCTTCAATCCATCCATGTGGACGGATGGAAACAAAAAACGCATCAGCTGGCCCTCTCCTTCTCAGACATCACCTTCCGTCATCTTCCCAGATCCTTCAATTCGGAGGCCGATGTACTTTCGAAGCGTGCTCTTAATCAAGTGATTGGCAGATTATCAATCTTCCACTGTGACAGAGATCGGGAGAGTCTGATTTCCTCCTACAATCTCTTCGAACCTCCATGACATTCTCGACCTTCATGGTGCCTTGTTCTTGGAGCATTGGATGCTGTTTTATCTTTCTGATGGCTCGTGTGGTATCGGTGGCTGTCCATCATTGTCGAGCCGGTGAGCACTGGATGCGTTTTTTGTCTTCTGTCTGTTTGTGAGAAATTGGTGACCGCACCCCCTTGATGTGCTGTTAGCTCTGCCATTGTCCGTTGCTGTCTGAGCAGGCGCAGAGTCGGAGTTTTATGTCCTGGGATTCGGCCCAAGCAAATTGTCTGTTTTTTGCTTCCTGTTATTTCCTGGCAGATTTTGTTTTTTCTTGTAAGACCCTGTCTGATCTTATATTTTGATCGGAACTGGCATTGGTAATACCAGCAATTTGTAAATGATTTTATATTTCTTATAAAATTGAGACAATTTTCTTCCGGGAAAAAAAAAGTTGTACTTAACATGGTAGTTTATCATTATGTTCTCTATTTTGATATGGATTTGGGGACTAAAGGGAGAAGCAACACAAATATCCTTACTAGAGATCGATTCTATTATAAACCCAGTGATTCAATCTCTTTAAAATATGAGAATTGTTTATTTGTTATTGGGTTTATACTTGCAGGTGCCAAAGCTTATGCTTTTGGGATTTGGTATGTTACCATTTCCGATTCCATTGTTGTGTGGCTTGCCAACATACACTTTCTTGTAGATACAAATCTCACATAGAAGGTGAACATGGTTCTATCCACTTTAAACAAAATTGTGGTATGGGATACAAATACTAGTGATAAAGGACTAAACCGGTGGATCAACTCACTTGTTTGAAAAATATTTGGGACTCTTGGAATCCAGTGGCAACTCACTTGTTTGAAAAATATTTGTTCATCCTATAAACACTCTTATGCCTATGAAATAATTCCTAAGGGGCATTGCTTTGGTATAAAAAAAATGAGAATACTTATGCTTCTAGCAACTATGAGCTCTCTTTCAAGAGTGGAAACACACTTTCACTCACATACACTAGAGAATTAGTAGAAACCCTAGATGAATATTGGGCGGATCTAGATTCTATGAATCAGTAGTAGTAGTATGGAGTTATTATTGGCGGAGGCACACTAATTATTTCCAATGTGGGCATGAACACAATAGGTGGTATCAACATAAGAGATGGGATTAATTTCATGATATCTAATTTCATAGAAGGCCATCTGAGGAGACTAATAGGCTACATGGTAAGTAATTGAGTATTGATTGAAAGCTTGAATGTTTACTAGCTTCTCATGAACATTAGTTAGTGTGTTGATGCATTTTTTCAATTGTACACTAAGGAGGCATTTTGTCAAAATTCATTGTGATTTGGTGAGAATACTGAATATGTTTTCAATTTCTTGGTAACTTGGCTAAATTCAATTTGGGTATTTTGTTAAACGTCTAGTAGGTAGGGCATATAATAGGGTTTGGAAAACACTTGGTGGTCATGCACAACTAGCTTTGGCACTCTCACACTACTGATACTGCAACTCATCTACTTAATATTTTTTCCACCACTATGTAAATTAAAATATAATCAAGGCATTCAAGGTTTCTGTATTTTTTAAAAGAATTGATACACAGTTTTATAAATTGTTTACAGTAAGAAAAGATTTCATTGACATTTTCTAAAGGTCTATCTGCTTATGAATTCAAGTTTCACAATTATTTGTTCATATAGAGGATCAAAACAAGGTTGGTGGGTGTGAGGTTGGAAGATAATTCAACAAAAACGAGATGGATAGGTTGCTCAACCTTTGCCTCCTCTACACTTATTGGGATTTGAAATCATGACCAACTATGAGGCATGCTACTCATAATTTGGATGTGGATGATTGCTTGCTCACTACCTTGTTTTCATAGATGGAGGAATTTCACTTTGACTGGGAATCAAACTTAGGTGAAGCATTTTTTTTGTCAAAAGAATCCATGATCTTAGCATACAATGAGTTTTGGGCCACTAAAAAGACTTATTGTTACAAATATTTAATATTTAACACCTATTTCATTAAATTTTGGAATAATAAAGCAAAATCTACACTAAAAAACTATGAATTTTGATTTTGAAAGTGCTAATATTGACTTTTATAAAGTGCAAAATTGGGTTCTTAAAATAACAATATTGGTTTTCAAAAGTGTTATTTTCAATTCCAAAAGTGCAAATTTCAAATAATTTTGAACCCAAAAAGTGTGATTTTCGATTCCAAAACTGTGATTTTCAACTCCAAAAATGTGAATTTTGAAATACAAAAGAGTCAATATCTAATTGCTACACTTTGTATTTAGATTTCAATGTTTTGATTTTTTCCTTAATGTGTATATAATATTGAATCTGAGATTAATGTATAGTGGTCAACATATTATTTTTTGTATGTGCATGCATAATAACACCAATATGATACCCATTGCTAAATATATCAATATTGAAGAGATGAAATAAAATAAAAACAAGTGACAACAATGACTGTATTCTAGAGTTGTTCTTTTTAATAAATATCTGAGGAAACATCACTCAAATAAAGTCTCATTCATCAACATCACTCCCACTCTCAACAGTATGCTCCATCTACAGTTGGTGTGCTTTTATTGCTACAAGGCCCTTCTTAGTTTTTTTCTTCTCTCTCTTGTTCATCCTATCCTTGGTGATCATGCCCATATGATGCTATTAAAATCAATGAACATATTTTCTTCTGAAATAGCAACCCATTCTTGTTTTTTTATTTAAACAATTTTTATCCAATTCTTTGTTAACCTTTGATGTTCTGGTCGGCTTCCACCATTGAACCTCTACTTTGTAATAATGAATAATAGTATCTACATCCTAGTAAACATTTCTCTTTTCGCTAACCACATATATCATACAATATTTCCCTAGTAATTGTATTATGAGCATTCATCCCTCTACAACATCATCTTTTGGAGAGAATGGATCTCTCAACTTGTTACATAGAGTTCGGATCTCTCAACTTGGTGGATGTGAGTTTGGTTTACGACTAACCATTTTCACTTCATTTGGTGGTTTTGGTTTATCACTAACCATTTTCACTCATTCATGTACTCCCCCCATTAAGACACATGAGAGTTTCATCAATTTCCTCCCCCTTTGAGTTGCAAAAGAGTACCATTCTCATTTAATTTGTGCACATCTCATGTTTCAAGGTGAAAGGAGAGAATATTGAATGGATATATACCGCAATATGTGTCTTTACTTGAGAGAGAATTATGTGGTAAGATTGATATAATTGCTTGGTTGTTGATGACCATTGTCAAGGATTGATACACCCATAGTGAATCTTTAATCTTGTAGGTTTCTTTAGTGTGGAGCATTTATCTGATGAATAATTATTCTTGTCACAATGTTAATAAGGATGGAGATCAAAACACTGATTCTCCATGTCATCAACTTGATGACAATGTTGGCACTCAAGTTTTTCTTCAATATGTTGATCATTGACTATATCATTAACCTCATTGACTTATGATGTATTTTTATAAATAAATCATCCACTCACAAACTGAACTAGTTTGGAGTAATATGGGATATGAAAGATATTTCCCTTTTCATATCCTAAACCATGTCAATTTTTGTTGAACTGTAGTTCTTCCCAAGGCCCACCAATATTGTTGGAAAGATCATTCTTTTTTTTGTCTATTGTCTTTCAAATATTTATGAATAGTTTCTTTTGTAACCTCAAATGAAAAATATTCAAGTTCACTTTAACTTAAATTTCCTTTGGCATCATTATATGCCTTGGCATCTTGTGATTTATCAACTATTTGACTTCCCTGATTATTTTGAACAACATTGGTTCAAAATTCTTGATGGGGCCCTAATTTTTTAGTTTCCTTAGCTCATCATTCAAGAGTGAGATTGCATTTATAGCAAGTTGACTTTTGTTTGCATGACTCACAAACATGTAAGAACATTTTCCATTGTACTATTGGGCATTGTGATTGAAGTGTTTGTTGTTGTTTCAAGCAATGTTTCCAATAAGGAAAAAGATTACATGATTCTAGCCATCACACTTTCTTGTACTTTTTGTCACACTCACTTGCACTAGTTGTTTTTATGTCACACTTACTTTCTTTTATCTTTGAAAATGCACCCCAAAATGTGATTTTTACAATGATTTGATTTTGACCTCCTTATTCAATTTCGAGTAGGTCCTTCTTTTACAACAAGTTGTCAATTGAATTACAAATGCACAAACTTCTTATATAACTTTGTAAACTACTCAACCTTATCAATTTTGACTCAATGACTCAGACAACTCTTGATTCAAAGAGGCACTTTTGTTTAAAATTTACCACATAATGCTTACGAATTTGACATGGAGCAGATTTAACACGGAAAATTTAACTGAAAATGACATTCATCATTGAATGTTTGACAATGCACAATGGAAAATTGAGGAATCATGATCTCCTAGTCCTCTTTGTCACATACTTTGAATGGTCAATATTTGTATGCCCTTTTACTCCGTGTGCATGTATTGTTTTTCAAATTAAATGTGTCAAAGAATTAGACACAAAATATCATAAGCAAGCATGACATCAAGCACAATTACACACAAGTACAATTAGTGTACCTATGATTCTCTTATCCAAATTTTAGGCAGATCTAGGACACAATCACCACAAAAAATGTTATATTTTTATTATAATATGTGGTACATAATTCATCTTTGAGAGTCAATGAGGAATGTAAACCCTTGTAACTCCTTTTACAAAAGAGGCTTTCACTAATCCAATCAACAAGTTTGGCTTATGACCTTTGCAAATTCAATTTCTCCTCTTCTTCTTTTTTTAGTCAATAGTCTATTTATTACAAATTATAATATTGGCAAATGTGTCCTCCAAAATCCATTTACAAAAAGGAACGTATTGGATTTTTAACTGCTCTATTTACTAAATAGAATATATTTGATTTTCACCAAAATAAAGTTGCAAAACCCACTTATTTCCACTTCATACTTGCATCAATCATTCACTTTGTTTAATAGTGGCTTTTACCCAACCACCAAACATGCACTATTGCCCTCAATCACATGTCACTATATTATGAACCAAATGCTTAAAATATCACAAGAAACCAAAAGTACATACCATGTACACCAATGTGAGAATGGAGCACAACTCCAATAAAGATAAGGGAGATAAGTTACATACCAACTCCTTGAAGAAAAGGAGAACCTCCTTCAAATACTCAAATACATTCATACATCAAAATCGCATGTTCAACCCTATTATTAGGTTGACCCTATTACATATACATTTACACAATACATGTACATTTAACCCCATATATGCCTCCCCTTGGGGTCATATCATATAGATTTAACCACATATATGCCCCCCTTGGGGCCATACCATCGTCTTGTTAATGACTGACCTTGAACAATTTTGAATATAAAAAATGAATTCTTAAATAGAGATTGCAAGTGAAATAAAAAGAGTCATGCAGTATGCATACCTAAGGTTGCTAAATTCATTGAGAAAAACATATTTTGAGCACTCTCTTAGTTTTTTTTATGGTTTGTACTAAGGGCATCAATCCTTGGCTCTGATACCATGTTAAGCAATAGAACACAAGATAGGATACAAGAACTTGGCGGAAAAGGACTTAAGTCATATTATTTTATTCCAATATTCATTCCAATGATACAATTCTATAGTACATGATTGAAACCACCTCAAAAACTAGTTTTTCTCTCACACCAACATCTCATCAAGAGATAAGATGGGGGAGGGAGGGGTATAATAAAATCTAATACACAGCTAGGATAAAAACTATATCCTATAATGTGAAATACACAAAGGTGGTGTAGGGATTTATAGGGTAACAAAGGCAGATATGAAAAATCAAACATATTGTTTATAAATGAAAGTCAATACCATTCAAAAAACAATAGTGAGGATAATTGTTTGAAAATGCTATTAATTTGGACATTTGATGGTTCAAATGAAAGAGATAGAAATATAAAAAACAATGTTGTGTTCATTGTTGAATCACTTAGGGCTTCATCCAAACATGAATTGTTAGTTAAAACCATTCAAATTCATAAGATGGTAGTGAGGTCAATTTCTTTATATTGTGATCAAGGCGAACATTTAATGGTTACTATGAAAGAGATATAAAAACAATTTTATGCATTTTGATTATAATTGTATTTGTTTTAGTAATTGGTTATTGGAAAAAAAAATGAATGGAACTATCCAAGTGACAATGTTTTTGAAAATTTGCATATCATATTTGTAATAATTATACTTAATAATTTTGCAATGTACAAATAGAAATATTAATCAGATTGTATGTTGTATTTATTTGCTTGTAGATACAAAATTATTAAATAAATAATTGATTCTATTCAATATGAATGGAGTCTTTGTTACAAGCAATTCATAAAAAATAATTACTAAAGAAATCATTGCCAAGAAATCTAGACATTGTTACAAGTTCAAAGATTTATTTTGTATGTCCATTCTTTACAAAATTCCTTGAACAATGCCTTAATATTTTTCACATCGGTTTATGAACATCTGCTCAAAAAAATGTGAATGAGGTTTTTCCATTTTTATTTGACAAGACTGTATTGAAAATACAATAATTTAAAGTCATATTGATGCAAGATGATTATGACACCATACCAAAAAAGGACTATGTTGGTGTTGGGAATCTATATCTATATCTCAAACCATTAAATAAAGTTTGATAAATCTTGAAGGGTGCTTATGATGCTAGAAACACAACGGTTGTAAATGATTTGAAAAAAAAATGTTTGTAATGATGAAGAGAATTATGTAATTGCAAAAGGGCATAATAGTGATGATGTGATCGACACATGTTAGATCAATTGTGGCTTTGCTTGTTATAGTTGAATGGTGTTAGTGATGTGACATTTATTGTAAGAAACATGAAATTAGTTGGTTAAATAATTTAATTATTATTATTTTTTTCTATGTGTGACAATGTTTTGATGGTTAATAAGGTCTTCATATTTTATATATTCAGTTGTGTGATCAATTTAGTAATACTTGTAGATTATATGTAAACAACTTTATAAGTTATGAATTATATAGATTCAATGTGATTGAATATTAAGTGTGAAATTGGGGTTTGTAAAGTGCAAAGTCATATTTTGAAAGTGTCAATATCAATTTCCAAAAGTGAAAAATCTAGTTCCGAAAGCGCTAATATCGAATTCAAAAAGTGCAAAATCCAGTTTCACAAGTGTTAATAGTGAATCAAAAACTGCAATTTTGGAACCCAATATTGAGACTTTTAGAACTGGATTTTACACATTAGAAACCCCAATCTTGGACTTTAGAAAGAACAAAAAAATTGGCATGTTTTCAAAGGGGCTTATACTGAAATTAATCCAAATTTAATGAATAGGGGTTTTGTAAGTAAAGTCACACAATGAATGTATTGAACTAATTTCTTTATTGTGAGTTCAGTGTTGGATTTCAAGTATGAAGGAAGGATTTTGGCCTTGTGAATTGCATCCATTGCAATGAATGTACCATTCTATGTAGTTTTGTTGCTCTTCACTTGTCATGTCTATTGTAATGCATAAAATAATGTACAATATATCAAACCTACTAAAATTGCTAATAAAGTTCCTTCAACTACAAGCCTCATCCTATTGGGATAGGTGTGTTATTGAACTTGCAATGTTGTAGTGGATTAATGAATAAATGAGGAGCTATAATAGGGAGTAAATGCATAGAAATTGTAGGGAATTATTGTTGAGTAGTGGCAAGGAATAAATGCATAGCGACAATAAGGAATAATTGTTGAGTAGTGGCAGGAAATAAATGCAAATCACTAGCAAACAATGAATACTAAGCAACAATAGTTGTTCAATTACATGCTAGTAGTTTTCATCATGTAGAATTTGAAAACCATAAATTGTTGATTGTTTTGTTATACATATTTATTCAGTGCTAGGGTTGGAAGAAAAAAGTGTGTAAATTCTAACTTATTGTCATGCTATTGAAATTTCTTTAGAATCATTATGTTGTTGTTCAACAGTCTTGTTGAGAGCACAGAGACTATGTATTGCAACCATTTAATTGTTGAATAATACAATGCGTGTGCTTTATTTTAGAGTGTGGGGTTTTTCCGTGAAAAGGTTTTCCCCAAGAAATTATGTTGGTAATGGTTTGTTTTTTATTTCATTTGTTTGCAACTATTTTGTCCTAAGTTTTTGTACATTCTTCTCTATAGTTTAGTGTAGGAAGTGTATTCTGCACCTCTACTTCCTTTCATTTGGTATCGAATCATGATCACCTAAGATCCAAGGTATTAGGGACAAAGCTTTTTAATCTAATCTTGGTTTGAGTGGGAGCTTGCACAAAAAAAAATCTTGCTGCAAGAAAATGGTAAGAAGAGCTAGATAAGAAATGGAGAAGCTTAATGGCACTAACTTTGAGCTATGGAAGCTCAAAATGGAGGATCTTCTCATAGATCGAGATCTATGGGTTGCAGTATTTGCATCCAAACTCATCAGTATGAAAGATAAAGATTTGGGGTTGGAGAGAAAGGAGAGAAGCCTTATTAGGATTTGTTTGTCCGATTCGATATTATTGAACGTTTTTGGAAAAAATCCGCAACAACTTTCTAGAAGAAGTTGGGAGATTTGCATCAGGCTAAATCATTGGTTAATAAACTTTTTCTATGGAAAAACTTGTTTTCCTTGAGAATGGGTGATGGTGATTATGTAGTCAAATATCTAAAGTCATTTAATACTATTGTGACTTGATTGATCTCAATTAGAGTGAAGATGGATGAAGATCATTGTATGACCCTTTTTTGCTCTTTGCTAAATTCATGGGACAACCTGGTAATGGCCATTGGAAGCATTGTAAAGACATTGGTGTTTGATGAGGTCGTGGTTGCTTTACTCTAGGAGGAGGTGAGGCAAAAATATTTTGAATCCACAAATGAGGCCTTAATTTTTCATGGAAGATTGAAGGAGAAAGAAAAGAAGAGAGAAAATGGAAAATCCAAATCTCGTGGGTGACATAAGTCTCCTAGAAAATCCAAGGAAAAATGTTGGAATTGTGGCAACGTTGGGAATTTCAAAAGGGACTACAATGAAGAGAAGAAGAAGAATAAGAAGGAAAAGAATGACTCTCATGATGATTCTGAAAATTATTCTCAAGAGGATGGCGTAGATGCTTTTGTTGCAGCTTTGGAAACTTGTGTAGGCTAGAATGCATGGATAATAGACTCTGTAACTTCCTTCTATATGAATTCCCATCAACATTGGTTTTCAGTGTATGAGAAATATAATGGTGGGATGGTATACCTTGGTGGTGACTCTCTGTTATAGCCTTAAAATTCCCTACTCATGCATACATGGCATTGGCCCTCCTACTTGCATAATTTGTCAAATCATTGTTGATGAACTCTATTTAAAAAAACAATTTTTAAAGCATGTGCGCGCCCTACTGCCCACGTAAATATGCATTTTGCATGCTAGACAACCTGCGTACATACGCTCACTGCACACTAAATAGTTTGTGTATACCTCCAAAAGTTGTAAGGAATTCGATGGAATTTACGGGCTATTGGAGTTTTCCCAACCAATTCACCTGCTATAGCTCGTCCCCCAACCGAATAAATATCATTTTGTCATATAAAAGGAGGTCTTGGGGTCTCATTCTACAACCAAGCATTAGAATGGTGAAACTGTGCCCAATTTCCCTTCCTTTCATTTCCCAAGCATTTGCAACCTTTTGTGAGTTATTGCCTCAACATTTCCTCTCTAGCCCCTTTTCTTCCATACAATCCATTCCCTTCCCTTGAGGTGATCACTAGATTATGAGAAGAGGCTTATTGAAGGTGCACTTGGAGCATTGTTAAGAGCAACCTAGACTAGGTTCACGGAGCGTTGACCTGCAAGGATTGTAAGCTTCAATTTTTTATTAATGAATAAAAGAATCTATTTTCCCTATCCCAAATGATGATGTTTTATGTCTTTTCTTTTATTTATACATAACAATTGATATCTAACCCTAATTTATGAATAGAAATAGCATGCTTGTAACCTTGTTTACCTAGTTTTGGATGCAGGTCAACTTTGGGAGGAGACTTGCAGCCTTGGGAGCTACAGAGCTTGAGGAGATCATCACCAAACATTGGATAAAAGGTACGGTTATTGATTTACTCTTCCATTGCTTTATGTTCATCTATTTTGGTATGTTTGGGGTAGTGTAGAAACTAAATTGACTTTTAAGAAGTCATTTTCTTTGTCTATACTTTAAACCCTGGTATAGTTATAGGGGGATTTTCCCACTAGCACTCTCCTCTCAACATAGTTGGCCATGGTAGAGTCTTGATTAGATTCCATGATGAAAAAGTAAACAAGATCAGTGGATTTTTTCACATCTTGGATCTAACACAAAACCTACTATCAATAATCACACTTATTGATGTGGGTGTGTAGGTTATTTTATCTAAGAAAGAGTGTAAGATGGTTTGAGGAGATATGCTACCCACTAAGGGTGTTTATGTAGGAACTTTGTTCTATCTTGATGCATGCACTATGAAATGTAATAGTTCTTCAATTTTTGCAGTAGAGAGATCTATAGGATCTACACCTTCACAATCAAAACCTTTGAAACAAACTCTTGCTTCAGAAAGCAAGTTACATGTAGAGAAGACAATGCTATAGCTCCAAAGATTGGGCCATATAGGTGAGAGGGGCCTATTGGCCTTGAAAAACAAAAATCTTGTCGATGGATTGAATGATTGTTCTCTTGAATTTTATTTTTGTAAGCATTGCATATATGGAAATCAAAATCATGTTCAATTTTATTCTAGTTCTCACAATCATGTTCAATTTTATTCTAGTTCTCACAAATATTTTGGGTTGTTGGACTTAATTCATTCTAATATATTTGGTCCAATTAAAGTTCCTTTGATTTATAAGGCTTTGTCTTATGTATCATTAATTGATTATTATTCTAGAAGGACATGTGTATATTTTCTTAGAACTAAATCTGAGGTTTTTAGTTGGTTGAAGGAGCTTAAAGCTCTATTGGAAAATCAAAATGATAGGAAGATTAAGGTGTTGATGACCGATAATGGTGGTGAGTTTTCTTCTATAAAGTTTGATAAGTTTTGTAAAGATAATGGCATTGAAATAAACAATACAATTCCATATACCCCTCAGTAGAATGGATTTGTAGAACAAATGAATAGAACATTGATGGAGAGGGCTAGGAATATGTTTAATGGAGATAGCTTAGAGAAGAAGTTCTAGGTAGAAGTGGGTTCTATTTCATTTCACTTGATTAACAGGTCTCCCACATCATATATTGTTGATAAGACCCCTATTGAGGTCTAGATGGAAAATAATCCCTCTCTTCAACATCTTCATGTTTTTTGTTGTGAGGCATATGCTCATGTGCATAAGGAAAAGTGATTGAAGTTGGATAACAAGGCTATGAAATGTATCTTCACCATCTATGGAGTTGGTGTGAAAGGGTACAGGCTTTGGGATCCTATGGCTATAATTTTTTTTATAGTAGGAATATTATTTTCAAAGAAGTTAAGCCTTCTCCCACAATGGTGCCTAAAACTATGGAAGAGGTAATGGAGATGGAAGGCAATGATTCCTGGAGATTGGCCATGGATAAGGAAATGGATTCACTTATAAAGAATGATACATGGGAAATGGTACCATTTCCTCATGGATGGAAACCCATTGGATGTAAATGGGTGTTCAAAAACAAGATTGGTTTAGATGGCAATGTTTAAAAGCACAAGGTAAGGTTGGTTGTAAAAAGGATATTCCCAAGTTGAGGGGATAGACTTTGATGAGATATTTTTCCCAATTGCTAAGTTTACATATATTAGGTTCCTATTATCTATAACAACAACCTTTGATTTAGAAATAGAACAAATGGATGTGAAAAAAACATTCCTACATGGTGACTTGAAGGAGGAGATATATATGACACAACCAAAACACTATGTTGAAAAAGGTAAAGAGTCATTGGTTTGCAAATTAAAAAAGTTTGTATATGGTCTCAAACAGTCTCCAAGAATGCAATACTAAAAGTTTGATTATTTTGTGTTGGGATTGTAATTTCTTATATTCAAATCATATCATTATGTATTACAAACGAGATGGTGGTCATTTCCTTGTTATCACTCTATATGTAGATGATTTATTTTTTGGTAACAATAAGGATATGATTTGTGATTTGAAGTCTCGTCTTTTAGCACATTTTGATATGAATGAATTGGGGGCTACAAAATATATATTATGGATGGAGATCAATAGAAATAGAAAAAATAAAAATCTTTGGCTGAGCCATAGTAAGTATGTAAACTTTGTGCTACAATATTTTTGCATGCCAAATTGCAAACCATCGAGTGTTCTTATTTCTATGGGAATTAAGATTTTAGTTGAGCAGTGTGTTACAACACCTACAAAGATGGAGGATATGGATTATGTTCCTTATGGTAGTGCAACTAGTATTTTGATGTATGATATGGCATGTATTAGACTAAACATTTCCCAAGCAATGGGAGTATTGAGTCGATTCACGACTAATCTTGGATGTGAACATCGGTCTGTACTGAAGAGGGTCTTCAGGTATTTGCGAGGTACTTTTAAATATTCCATCCACTATCATAGTAATGTTTCAAGGGACCCACACTCATTGGATATACAAGGCTATGTGGATTCTAATTTGGCAAGGGATGTAGATAGAAGGAGATCTAAGAGCGAATACATGTTTTGATTATTTAGTGGAGTAGTAAGTTGGATGAGAAAGGGACAAGTTGTGGTTGCTTTGACCACTATAGAAGCAAAGTATATGGTAGCTATGCATGCCTGTAAGAAGGCCATTTGAATTATGAAATTGTGTTCAGAAGTAAGGCTAAGTCAGAGAGCTATTACAATTCATGTGATAGTAACAGTGGCATTTGTCTAGCTAAGAACCCAACCTTTCATGTGAAGAAAAATAATATATCCAATACCATTTTTGTTAGGGACATGGTAGAGGACTGAAACATGATACTAGAGAAAGTTGACACTTTGCAAAATGTTGTAGATACATTGATGAAACTGGTGAGCATAGGTAAATTCAAGTGGTGTTGTGAGTCTATAGGCCTTATGTCCCCTAGCAATTAGCTCATAGTTTGTTGCATTCTCCATTATATCCTTGCAAGGTATATGACAAGTAGGAGAATGTTGGGACATGAGTATCATACATCTTGCAGTGTTGTAGTGGATCAAGGAATAAATGCAAAGTTATAGCAGGAAATAAATGCAAAACAGTGGCAGGGAATAACCGATGAGTAGTGGCACAATGTAAATCACTAATAAGCAATGAATATTAAGCAACAATAATTGACCAATTATTTGTTGGTGGTTTCCAACATGTAGAATTGAAAAAACATAAATGGTTTATGGTTTTGTTATGCATATTTATTCAATGCTAGGATTGAAAGAAAATTGTTATGCTAATGAAATTTCTCCATAATACTTATGCTATTGTTGAACACCCTTGTTGATAGCACATAGACTCTATATTGTAACCATTTAGTTGTTGAATATTACATTGAGTGTGTTTTAGAGTGTGGGGTTTTTCTCCCGAAAGGGTTTAACCTGGGAAATCATGTTGTTAATGGTTTGTTGTTTATTTCATTTGTATACAAATGTTTAGTTCTAAATTTCTACACATTCTTCTCTCATGGATTAGTGTAGGAAGCATATAAAATAAATGAATTACTATGAGTTTTTTTCCTCTTTTACCATTTACATTGGGTAGACACCGTGTATTTTATGCCTTAGTTCAAGGAAAATACAGTGCTTTGTTATTCAATTGAATCAAAGACAACTTTCCAATACATATAGTGAAATAAAGCTCAAAGCCATTACAACAATATATTCATTATAAGCTCAACATGTCATTTATGAGAATTGAATCTGAGTGGGAAGGATAATAATCTTTCCTTCCAACCATCCAAACTAAGCCCAATTGACATTCATTGTAGGAAATATATGTCCACGTTTTTCGTTGAAATGAATTGAAATAAAAGTGAGACCGAAAGGAGAATTAAATGTGGTTGTTTTAACGTTTTGTGTTTTGATCTTTTTCCGGGGTATTTTTTGGTTAATTTCCCTGAAATATGACAATAAATTATTGGCCCTGAAGATTTGAGTGGTTAATTCTATATAATCTGAATGCTCCCAAAAATTTTCAACAGGTTGAATCCACTTATATATTCGAAAATACAATTTAAACAACATAAAATTATGATTCCGTGCAGATTTGTATAGTCATAACAAAAATAACCAAAAAATTAGAATAATTAAATAATGCCAAATTAAATTCGCAGCAACAATTCAGAGACTCTATCCTCAAAGCTCAATGCGCTCAATGCTTCGTCACGTTGTGTTAATTATTTTTATCAGGTTTGATATAGACTAAGTAATTGGCACAAAA
Organism: Picea engelmannii; assembly: GCA_009831015.1. Lineage (NCBI taxonomy): Eukaryota > Viridiplantae > Streptophyta > Pinopsida > Pinales > Pinaceae > Picea > Picea engelmannii. The sequence goes on along the minus strand of ML780877.1, from coordinate 421,614 downwards.
ATTAAAAAATGTGGACGTGCCGGAGTGGTTATCGAGCATGACCAATTATTTTTATCAGGTTTGATATAGACTTCAGGAAGTAATTGGCATAAACGAAAAAAAAGGTGGACGTGCCGGAGTGGTTATCGGGCATGACTAGAAATCATGTGGGCTCTGCCCGCGCAGGTTCGAATCCTGCCGTCCACGTTTTATAGATTTTCTCTGACTGTTCATACATAACTTGTCTTTTGACATTGCTCAGCCTTACTGCTAGCTTCAGCTTTGCTGTCTAGATTGCTTGAATTGTGCGTTAAAATTCCGTCCACTTTTTATGGATTCTTTCAGACTGTTCACACATAACTGGCCATTTGACATGCTCAGAATAATTGCTAATTCGCTGGCTATATAGATTAGCCCATACGATAACATTTTTGTAACCGTGAGACTGCTTTAAAAGTTGCTTTCATAGCTCAGTTGGTTAGAGCACCCGTTTAGTAAGCGGGAGGTCATGAGTTCAACTCTCATTGAAAGCATTTATAATCTTTACATCAGGGCGGGAGGTCATGAGTTCAACTCTCATTGAAAGCATTTATAATCTTTACATCAGGTTTTACCGTTCGTTTTTATTTTTTATACCATCTCACGTCTCCTATTTCAGCGAACAATGTTTCCAAACTGAGGATCTAAAGGTCGCGTGTTCGATCCACGGTCTCCGCATTGTTTAAATCTTAACAACGTTTCAAAAATGCTTAAATTTATCTACTTATAATCTTTACATCAGGGCGGGAGGTCATGAGTTCAACTCTCATTGAAAGCATTTATAATCTTTACATCAGGTTTTACCGTTCGTTTTTATTTTTTATACCATCTTACGTCTCCTATTTCAGCGAACAATGTTTCCAAACTGAGGATCTAAAGGTCGCGTGTTCGATCCACGGTCTCCGCATTGTTTAAATCTTAACAACGTTTCAAAAATGCTTAAATTTATCTACTTATGCAGTTTATTGTACAAGCTATTTGTCACTTATTTTACATTTTTATTGTGCTTCGTTTTTATTTTTTATACCATCTCACGTCTCCTATTTCAGCGAACAATGTTTCCAAACTGAGGATCTAAAGGTCGCGTGTTCGATCCACGGTCTCCGCATTGTTTAAATCTTAACAACGTTTCAAATCTGCTTAAATTTATCTACTTAGCAGTTTATTGTACAAGTGATTTGTCACTTATTTTACACTTTTATTGTGCGGGGATAACTCAGTTGGAAGAGCGTTAGACTGAAGATCTGAAGGTCGCGTGTTCGATCCACGCTCACCGCATTGTTTAAATTTTAAATGGCCTTAAAGTTAAGGATTTATGCTTTGTGGGATTTTTAGTAGTTCGTTTTTCGTTTAAGCCTCCACTCCAGTGTACGGCACTGCGTGAAGTGACTGAAAACAAATAAATTACGTATAGACTGGCTGAAACTCCAGTATACGGCACTGCGTGAACTGGTTTTATTTTCGTTTAAGGCTCCACTCCAGTGTACTTCACTGCAGTCTGCGTGAAGCGGCTTTATTTTCGTTTTAAGGCTCCACTCCAGTATACGGCACTGCGTGAAGTGGCTTTATTATCGTTTTAAGGCTCCACTCCAGTATACGGCACTGCGTGAAGTGGCTTTATTATTTCATTTTTCGTTTAAGGCTCCACTTCAGTGTACGGCACTGCGTGAACTGTCTGGAAAGTTGAAATAAATACGCGTGAAGTTTCTGGAAACGGAGTAAGCTAATTTGGAGCAATCTTTAGTATCGAGTTTTACTTTTCAGTTAAAAAAATGAGTTTGAATTCGATTAAATTTGCAGGGGTAGTCTGAGTTTTGAATGGATCAATGTTTCATGCATTTCAAAACCTTGCCTAAAAGAGTTATGTCTCATTTTAAACCAACCCAAATGCTCAGAAAATAGATCAAAATTTTGGATTGACCGGAAATTTAAAAACGAACTGCCAAAAAACCTGCCAAAAACAAAAAAAAATTACTCCCAAGTTAACGTACTCCGATATAAACAAATAAGTTATTGACTGAAAACATTTTAAGGCTCCACTCCACATTTTAAGGCTCCACGCAGCCCTGGAATTTGACTACCCATCAAAAACTCTTATAGGTATGCAATAGCTTATAGGTATTAGGATTACCTGCATATAATATAGGGCAAAGAATAGGCCCGAGACTTGGAGGCGTTGGGTTATAAGCAGGGAAGTAGTTGTATAGGAGTAAGTTATAGGCAGGGAAGTAGTTGTATAGGAGTAAATGTCAATGGCTATCTCAACAACATCTTGCCCTTTGACTAGAATGCATTCAAGAACTTCCGGATCTGTTTGGAGAAGCACCACTTCAAACCCTAGTTTAGCATTAGCCAGCAGGTTGTCTATTCAAAGGATTTCTTTTTCATTTATCCACAACAAGAAGCACGAGGACCTGAAAAATCATTGTACAAAGCCATTTTTTCACACCCGCTGGTGGTTAGATTCGGTTGGACCAATTTGACACTTATAAATATGTATAAAACGATATGCATGAAAAACAAACTCCTTTCATCAAAAGTACACTTAACAGGCAAGGTACTTTTGAAATACCAGGCCTGGCTCCACGCCACTGAGCGAAGTGGCTTATTAATTTCATTTTTTCCGGCACTGCGTGAAGTGGCTGAAAACAAATAAATTACCTATAGACGGAACAGTACTGACATCCAGATACCCGTGGCACTGCGTGAAGTGGCTGAAAACAGTTTTCGTTTTAAGGCTCCACTCCAGTACAAAGCACTGCGTGAAGTCGCTGAAAACAAATAAATTAAGATCAGTACTGACATCCGGATATCCGTGGCACTGCGTGAAGTGGCTGTAAACATTTTTTTAAGGCTCAGAGTGGATAAACAGTACTCAAACCGTCCCATTTTTCGTGCGTTTTTTTCTCATAATCGGATAAAAATCTGGTAGGAATTCTCTCTTGGATGCAAAATTGCGATCCCCGTAATTGCAAACTGTAATTTTTGGGACATTTGAATCTACTTAAATGCTCAAAATTGCAATTTGAATGAACAATTCTTTATCAGCCTAGATTTTGATAGATACAGGGTAATCTGAATGTTGGGTAATTAACACAGTCTCCAATTTGAATGAACAATTCTTTATCAGCCTAGATTTTGATAGATACAGGGTAATCTGAATGTTGGGTAATTAACACAGTCTCATCATCATAGGATAAATAGGGTGAAATTTATCTATCAGTCATACCACCCATCATTGTATTATTTAAGCAAGGTGAAAATTATCTACTAGACACTATCAATCAGTACTACCTTCTATTGTTTGTTGGATATCACACCATCTA
>ML780877.1:383264-413230 GCA_009831015.1 Picea engelmannii | reverse complement strand
TAGAATTTATGTTGCATTAGTCATATCATACAAAAAGCATACATAAAGTAGTATTGTATATCACACTCACACAGATACATTACATGTATATATAGTTGGAGTGAGATCCAATTAATTCTAATCTTGGAGATTTAGGTTGAGAGAATATCTCAACAGTCTCCTACAAAACCTCAAGCCAATCCTCAAACTTAGCACACAACATTAATGTGAGCATTATCTCTAACAAATTGAAGCTTAACCCAAAAGACACTTCAATTCAAGACTATGGATCACATGACTCATGGATCAATTGAAGCTTATTTAACATGCACCATAAATGATGATAACCTTTGAATTTTGACAATGTTCCATGCGTATAGAGGAACAAACAACTCTCAGTCCTCTTGATACATGAAATTACATAATGCTTTGTGTATGACCTATGGGAGGGGGGGGGGGCATTAATAGAGAAATTATATTATAATTTCTCTATTAATGCCCCCCCTCCCATTAATTCAATTACATAATGAATTGATATCTTATGTTGTTAAATGATCAAAAATCGTTATGCCTTGTTACTTTATATGTGTGGTGTTTAAATAAAAAATTACAATTTTATTTTAAGTGTCAAATTAGACATAAAACATCATAAACACCCACCATACACAAATACAAATTATTTTTAAATATCCTTATTTCAATTTTAATACAAATCTAAAACATATGAACGAAATAAAAATACATTTTTATTATTAACTCCTTATTATGAACATATTGTGTACAAAATGATATACCTAAATACAATAAGATATCCCCTTCATATTTGGTCAACTCCTTACCATCAACTTCCAAAAATAAGCTTAAACATGGATTTAAAACCCTTTTACAAGTTTCAAGGACACCGCTAAATATTCTACCAAATACCAAAATATTCATAGAGGCTCTTAAGTCTTATACTTTTCAAAAGGTTTCTATCAAAGGCATTATAGGTGTACCCTTGGATAGCTCCAAAATTGTCTTCTCAAATAATGGGGACAATGTACCATTTTCTAAGCATGGACTTCTTTTTAATCACAAGAAAAATATAATTCACTTTCCCATGATTAAAAAACGTTGGCTTCACAAGGGGTAATTATTAAACCATCAAGCATTCAAATACTAGTGATTGAGATCATAAAAAAATAATATCTCAATCTTTTGAAGGCCGCACCATTGCTTTCAAACACATGAATTATTTTTAATGCATATAGAAGGTTGATGAGAGGGAAGATCATGTCCATGGGGTCAGATCACATTTTCTTCTTTGCATGTTGGTTGTTCAATTTCTTTGAACCCATTCCCCTATACATGGCCAAACTATTTTTTTTTTTCCAATGAAATATTTATAGTTTCCATTTTAGCTCTAATATCATGTCAAGAAATAGAGTACAAGATATGTGGAAAAGCATTTAAGTTATTCTCAACTTATTTTTATATTCATTTTAATGATACAAAATTATAATATATGGATGAAATCACCTTATAAACTAGATTTACTCTAACATTGACACCTCATCAAGAGATAAGATTAGGAGGAGGAAAAATAGGATCTAATGCACACTTAGGATTAAAAAATATATCCTATAATGTGAAATACACAAAGGTGGTGTAGAATGGCCAAAAAATAGTTGAATGTTCAATGCTTTTGAAGGAAGTGTCCAAATCTTTATATATAGTCTCTCAATAAATTATCTTGGGATGCCAATATTGTTCCCCGCCTCTATCGATCTCTTTCTTCTAGAATAAAATATATGTTTCTGATCTCTTGTTTATTTCATCTATATTAGAAGGTCTCCTTACTTGTAGATTTAACAATTGAGGATGCCCCATTGGTAAGCTTGATATGTCATCATGCAAAGAATGTCATATATTGATAGGAGGTGACCACTTTTCATCACAAAACAACTCTTTATATTACATAAATGATTGGTCATCAATGTCAAGCTGGAATTTGAGAACTGACATCCTTTGATACTAGTGATTTTGGAGTTACCATCCAAAAGGTGTGGTTTCATAAAACTCTTGAATTAAAAAAAATCATTAATTAAATATGGGACATAAGAATTGTGATCCTCACATGTCCTAAGTGTCCATCATGTCTTGCAATGAATATATGTCTTTTCACATTAATTTAGCTAATAGAATCTCATAAGTTCCATTCATGTCTTCATATGTGTTTCCCATGAGGAAGAATCCAACTTCAACAATGTCAAACACCCTCCTTTCCATTAAAAGGACTAAAAATACAAACACAAAGTGATTTGTGTTATCGTTTGCATACTTATCCATTTGTAACAATAATATTGGTGGCACTTTTCTATTTGACCTACAAAATTTTGTATTATCAACATTTATTTTATGTATTTACATATCATCTTCCTTTTAGATCAAACATTTTTCATAATACTAGGATTATAATAGACTTTCCTGCCATGGTTGCTTCAATGTTCCCTTTTCTAAACATATCATAGACATTCGAGTAGTAGCCCAATAGATGTATCAATCAATTACATCATATAAATCATATTGTAACACCCATGTTTCCCCCAGCTTGTAATTAATCATTAATTAGGATTACCATGCTATGACATGGGAACAATGTAAATGTATTATTGTGTGGATTGCCAACGATTGACTATGGGGGTGAATCCTTGAAGTATTGGCCATGATATCACTAGAGGAAAGAGTGAGGAAGTTATGGAGAGGGTTCATTATGTCAAAATGACCCAAATTTCCCCTTGATGAAATAATAAGCCTTGTTATCCCCTATCCCAGGGATAACTAAGGATATTATGTCTCGAGGCCCACAAGTCCTAGACATGGAGTACCGAGAGCCCTATTGACTTGAGCCTGGCCCTGGAGGGCCCATCCTTCTTCCTCAGCACCTCCATTTTGTCAGTAGCAGCAACATCCATCCCATCGGCCTGGTTTTGGAGTAGCAATGGGTCTTGCTCCATGAGGTAATGAGTTTGGATATCATGGTGTGTGTCACTCTGATTCTCAAAACATTTGAATATGTGCATTTAATTCTCTTTTTCTTCATGACGTGTGCTTGGACTTTATGCCTTTTCAGTTGTCCACACTTGGGGGGGATGACATAATGCCCTAGCAAGTTGATTCCCTTAGGAGTGATTTGCAACTAGGTGGGTTTATGAAAGGTCATCGTCCATTCCCACCATACTTATCACTTTTCATCATCTTCCCTCTCATCTATCCCCTACATTGGTTCGAGTGTTAGGTTTTCCAAGCTAGTAGCTGGCAAAAGTTAAAATCCAAAAGATCAAATCTTGAGATGCTTCGCCCATGGATCCTCAAGAAAGAAATAAAAGGCTTCTCAACAAGAAAAGAGGGGACCCATAAAAATATAAAACTCAAGACCTAGTTGGTGGATAGGGGGTCTCATCACGAGCCAACCTATTAGGTCCATGGGCATGTAGTGGTATGACAATACTATTCATCTGGTCACCGCGCCAAGGTAATGGCTCTTGGTGGCATAGCCAAAAGAAAGGGGGTCTCATCACGAGCCAACCTTCTCATCTCCATGAAATGCTTGTGGGTAATGTTGTCACCATTGGTCACCATGCTAGGGCAGTGTCCCCCAGCTATTATCTTGAAAGAAAAAAAAATAAGACAAAAAATAAAAAGGCATTGAATGGGATAGGAAACAATTTCATCCATGACAAGGTGAAGCCCACCCTCTTCAAAGGCACCCACATGTAGGACCTACATTTCCCTGTCATCACTGCACCCCTTGCCCAAACATCCCAATACCATCTCATGCACTTACATGACCTAGATTGGTATTCACTTGGAAACATCCCACACCTAAGGAGAATTATCCCAATAGGACATTCTAAAACCCTCTCCAAACCTGTCTTGTAGAATATCATAATGTCTTTGAGCACTTGTCCGGGAAAAGGGGGGTTTTATGCGTAAATTGTTTATTAGATGTGATTGAAATTTCTATGATCCATGTGACTTATGATCCCATGGAGGGAATACTTGTAGTTGCTACAGGACCACGCCCAACATAAAGGTACATATGGGGAGATGATTAGCTCAGACCTCCATAGAGCTAAAATCCCACCAGATGTATGTTGAGACCCCGGCCAGGGGGAGACATATACCAGAGGCTTGCACTGGAGAGAGAGGAGGACGTTCCACCAGAGACACCTTGGCAGGCCTGGACCCAAGGGGTTCTTGTCTTTCCCCCTAAACGTTGGCCTTGGAAGGCCCATGGCGTCACCCTTGTGACCCTTGACGTCACCCAACGTCATATGGACAAGATGGAGGCAGTTGTATGCCAAGTGGCATGTGTGGCATGATATCGAGGCCTTGGAAGGCCTAACATTTTTCTCATGGAGCCCAATGTCTCACTTAGGAGGCCCAACGTCACCCTCGAAGGGCATGGCGTCACCCCTTTTTCACATTTTAGGGTTTAATTTGTCAATTTTATGTAAAAAAATGGATATTTAATGTAACTAGCCATGTCGGCCTTTTTTGACCTAATTTGTAATTAAAGGTCACTTGAATTGTATAAATAAGGAAATAATCCCTTGTATTTTTATCATCATTCTTTCACTCACACAAGTGAGGTCTAAAATTCGGCCTCTTTAAGGCTTATTGGCTGAAATTAAGTGGTGCACAACTCTTGAAGGAGGCTTCTCTTGGTGTATTTTGGCATTTTCTTGGTGGAAAGTCTTCAACTAGGGCATATTGCTAGATTATTCTTGGTGAATGTAAGTGAAAATATGCAATTCTTCTTTCTTTGAATGGTTATGGTATCTTTTACTTTGCATTTACTAAGATTATGAGATTGCTAGTGTAAAACCCTATGAGATTAAGCATATGTTATTGTCCTTATCTCAATAGTTATCCACCTACTAGACTTTACTAGAAGACATATCCATTGAAGCATGTGCTAGAGCTCTACCTTTGTAGCACTCTAACATCATTTCTTCATCAAGATTTTATTTATCTCAAGCTTGAGCTAAAGAAGAAGGAAAACTGCTAGGGCCTAGGGTTACCTACTTCCTATTAGTCATTTTCCTTCTAGGGTTTGGTGATTGAGGCCTTGGGTTACCAACACTTCAATCATTCTCCCTCTTGTCTTTAGTTCACACATTATCATTTGTTTCCTTCAAGATTGTTGCTGCAAAAAGTGACTCCATTAACCCTAAAGACACTGGTTTGTACCTCATTCTTGGTTGATTGATGAAAACAACCCCCAAACCATTTACCTCAATCTATTTGCTAACTACTCCTAACCCTAGATTTGACTAATCTACTAAAATTCTTGTTGTTGTTACAAAAGTACGCTACAACCATATATTGCAGTAGTAAAAGATTCTAAAAGAAATTTTCAAAGTTGATTTTTACATTGTCTTCTTAGCTTCTAACAAATGCTAGCATATTGTTAATTCTAGGTTACCATTTTGGGTCATTTTGAAGCTTATTCAAGGCTTGATTGTGAAGCGAAGCTATTAATATATATACATTGTTGTTATAAATTTATGTTTGCTTCATCTTATACATCAACTTTTTGCTTTTATTGAAAGTCCAAGGTTTTACAAATCTCTAACATCAATTGTTACCTACAAAATAGTGTTTTGTTGTTGTCTTGTTTTGGGCAGGTACACTTAAGCATATATTTTCTTCATATTGTTAAACCTTTGGGATTTTCTTATTAGTGTGACTTGTGAGAGGGGGGCAAATTTTCTTGATACCATTACCTTTTCCTTCTCAAAATCCCAGGTCACTGGGGACGTCTCCCTTGGGTTTTCGCAACCTCTTGTTACGCCAATTTGTTGTCCACTTTCCTTTGGATTTTGGGCAAGTACAAATTGTGCGATAACATTTTGACATTGTTGTTGGGGAACACTGATTCAATTCTCCTCAAAGACACAACTTTTCGGTAAGCCTTTCCTCAAAATCCTTTACTTTACAAAGCTTACCTAGCGACTCCACTGAGGGTGATCCCCTCTCCCCTTTGATAGTTTCAAGAAAATTATCTGGTGACTCCACTAACCTTTTCCAAGGTTCCACCTTACTCTCAATTCCGTGATATTTCCAAGTTATGGGATCATGGCGCCTTGGGAACAAGTGTATCCGACTATTGATTTAAAAATATTTCAAGGATACCCCCAGTATTTTGATACAAAATGGTTAAACAACTCTCCAAGATTTGGAGGCCTCCCAATTACTGACATTGTAGAATTATTGAAGTATATAAGCGAGATATAATTGGGAGGGGAGGATGTTTTGGTAAAATTATTCATAATTCCTCTGCCATCGGTTTTGCAAGATTGGTTTAAGAGTTGTTTCAAAGATAGGGGTATGTCATCCTTCGTAGACCTCATCAATAGGTTTATTGATTTTGTGAAACCACAATGCCTGAGATATAAAGATGCCCTTGAGAATATCGCAGTAGCCCTAGAGAATGAAGGATTTACCACTGAGATTGTGGGAGATCTCAGGGATGTGTACCTTACTCAATACCAAGAACCCTCTGATATAGAAGGAGAAATTTATGAAGAAAATTGTCAACCACTTAAAGAGGAGAAATATTTTTCCCATGATTCGATTGAATGCAGTGAAGATTTAACTAGAGAAGTGAGTTATGAGGATGCAGCACTGGTAACCGTTCATTTTTCCGATGATGCTCTCCAAGGTCATGTCCCTCCTACACAAGATGAAGAGAATGAGGTGAGTAATTTTACTTTCCATTTTTTTTAAAACACTTTGTTCTATGATTCAGAAGGTGAATAAGTAAAGGAACCCTTGGAATATTTAGCTCCTTATTTTTCCAATAAAGACGAAGAGATGAGTCTTAGTGAAGTATTGGACCCTCTTCCATTTTATGAAGTCATCCAAGCCGATGATTCTCCTGCACAACAAGAAGTGAACACAGTAAGTTACCTCCCTTTCCAAGATTTTGATGATGCTTTGTTTTATGATTTGGAAAGAGAAGAGGTACTAGAGGATCCCTTGGATGCATTAAATCCTTCATGTTATGATAAGGGTAGTGACATTGTTGATAATATTGATGATTTCATACATGTTGGAAGGCGTAAGTGGGATGTATTGGTTCTAATGAGGATCCCATTTACGATATTGAGGGTCATTTCCAAAAGTTTCCATTACAACTATCATATGAGGTTACTAATTTTGACAATTGGCAATAAGGAAATGGTATGATTACAAACCTTTTTCAGACACCAAAGGATGACCTGGTGCTATATTCTCCTAGTGATTTTCGGTCGTACCTTGAGGATTTTTATGATTATTCCTCTAAGCACTTGTATTTATTCCATGAAGAAGATTATCAACCACCTTCGTGTTCAGATCTTGGTAGAAGTAAGGACATCGCTTGCCTGGAGAAGGATCCTTGTGACAATGTTTTCCATCTCCCTCCGACTATTTTATCTTGCTATTTCATTAAAGGTGTAGTTGGGAAGTGTGTCCTTTGTCTTAAGTTTCCTCTGAGGCAAAGGCTGGAATTCAAGGGTAGGTTGAATACCTCAAGAAGAAGTTTGTTGTCTCAACTTTCCAGCCTTCCCTTAAGAAATTGTCAGTCATCCTTGAGGTTCTTGCTAGCTCCTTCCTAGACTTTAGATTGTGAAGACATCCAAGGTATCCAACCTTTAGAATCTTTGAGTCAATCTATTGAACCTTTGATTTTTCACGATCCCTTTCTGAGATGGATTGAGAAATTTCCTAAAAGTGTGAATTGGCATGATTTTGTCCCTCCCTCCCGCCTCCATGATCTAGGCTTTACGATTTCCGATGATACAATACATTTTCTAACTCATGTTATTTTTTTGTTGGACTTATCATTGTTTTGGTTTATGATGAAGCACAGAGGCATGTATTATAAGATATTGCTAAGATGGTTTCACTTGCTATTTGACTACACCTAGCATTCAACCAATAAGTAAGTAGGGGTAAGTAGGTAGGCATTTTGCATTCATTGTATATATCATCTGCATTTCATGCTAGAGTAGTTGTATTTCCATTTGTACATATGATTTGCTTACTTATATTTAATTTTATCATATATGAGCCAGGGGTGATATCACCACCCCAAATGATTACTGATCAATTTTGTTGAGATCTAGTAGATCACAAGTCAAACTAGAGATGTTGAGGTTCTCATGTGCTCTACAGTGAGCACATGTCCCCGAGTTGGAGCCAGATGTTATCCCCTATCCTAGGGATAACTAAGGAGATTATGTCTCGAGGCCCATAGGTCCTAGACATGGAGTACCAAGATCCATATTGACTTGATCCTGGCCCTGGAGGGCCCATCCTTCTTCCTCAAAGCCTCCATTCTGTCAGCAACAACAACATCCATCCCATCGACCTAGTTCTTAAGTAGCAGTGGGTTTTTCTCCATGAGGTAATGAGTTTGGGTATCATGGCATGTGTCACTTTGATTTCAAAACATTTGAATATGTGCATTTAATTCTCTTTTGCTTCATGAAATTTGCTTGGACTTTATGCCTTTTGACTTGTCCATACCTGGGGGGGATGACAGAGTGCCCTAGCAAGTTGGTTTCCTTAGGAGTGAGTTGCCACTGGGTGGGTTTATGAAAGGTCATCGTCCATTCCCACCATACTTATCACTTTTCATCATATTCCCTTTCATTTATCCCCTACATTAGTTCGGGCATTGGGGTTGCCAAGCTAGTAAGGGTTGTACCTTGACTTATGGGAAGAAGGGGCTAAAGGCCCAGAGGGTAAAATTAGTTGGAAAAAGTTAAAATCCAAAAGATCAAACCTTGATATGCTTTTCCCAGGGATCCCCGAGAAAGCAATAAAAGGCTTCTCAACAAGAAAAGGGGGGACCCATAAAAAGATAAAACTCAAGACCTAGTTGGTGGATAGGGGGTCTCATCACAAGCCAACCTATTAGATCCATGGGAATGTAGAGGTATGACACTACTATTCATATGGTCACCACACCAGGGTAGTGGCTCTTGGTGGCATAGCCAAGAGAAAGGGGGTCTCATCATGAACTAGCCTTCTCATCTTCGTGAAATTCTTGTGGGTAACACTATCACCACTAGTCACCATGTCAGGAAAATGTCCCCCAACTATTCTCTTGAAAGAAAAAGCAATAAGATAAAAATTAAAAAGGCATTGAATGGGCTAGGAAAAAATTGCATCCATGACAAGGTGAATCTCACCCTCTTTAGAGGCACCCATAGGTAAGACCTACATTTTCCTGTCATCACTACACCCCTTGCCCAAACATCCTCATACCATCTCATGTACTTACATGACCTAGATTGGTCTTCACCTGGAAACATCCCACACCTAAGGAGAATTATCCCAATAGGATGTCCTGAAACCCTCTCCAAACCTGGCTTGTAGAATAGCATAATGTCTTCGAGCACTTGTTGGGGAAAAGGGGGGTTTTATGCACATGTTTGGGTAACTTGATTATTATATGTGATTGACATTGATATGATCCCTGTGACTTATGAGCCCATGGAGGGCATACATTTTGTTGCTACAGGACCATTCCCGACTGATAGGTACATATGGGGAGATGATTAGCTCGGACCTCCATAGGGATAAAATCCCACGAGATGGATGTTGAGACCCCAACCATGGGCAAACATATATCAGAGGCTTGCACCAAAGAGAGAGGAGGATGTTCCACCAGAGACACCTTGGCAGACCTGGACCTAGGGGGGTCTTGCCTTTCCCCCTAAATGGTGGCCTTGGAAGGCCCATGATGTCACCCTTATGACCTTTGACGTCACCCAACGTCAAATGGACATGATGGAGGCACTTGTGTGCCAAGTGGCACATGTGGCATGATCCAGAGGCTTTGGAAGGCCTAACGTTTTGCTCCTGGAGGCCAACATCTCACTTAGGAGGCCCAATGTCACCCTAGAAGGGCATGACATCACCCCTTTTGCACATTTTAGGGTTTAATTTGTCAATTTTATGTAAAAAACTTGATATTTGATGTAACTGGCCATGTCAACCTTGTTTGACCTAATTTGTAATTAAAGGTCACTTGAATTGTATAAATAAGGGAATAATCCCTTGTATTTTTATCATTGTTCTTTCACTCACACAAGTAAGGTCTGAAATTCGTCCTCTTTAACGCTTATTGGCTAAAATTAAGTGGTGTGCAACTCTTGAAGGGGGATTGTCTTGGTGTATTTTGGCATTTTCTTGGTGGAAAGTCTTCAACTAGGGCATATTGCTAGATTATTCTTGGTGAATGTAAGCGAAAATATGCAATTATTCTATCTTTGAATGGTTATGGTATATTTTACTTTGCATTTACTAAGATTATGAGATTGCTAGTGTAAAACCCTAGGAGATTAATCACATGCTATTGTCCTTATGTCAACAACTATCCACCTACTAGATTTTGCTAGAAGACATATCCATTGAAGCATGTGCTAGAGCCCTACCTTTGTAGCACTCTAACATAATTGCTTCATCAATATTTTATTTAGCTCAAGCTTGAGCTAAAGAAGAAGGAAAACCATTAGGGCCTAAGGTTACCTACTTCCTATTAGTCATTTTCCTTCTAGGGCTTGGTGATTGAGGCCTTGGTTTACCAACACCTCAATCATTCTCCCTCTTGTCTTTAGTTCACACATTATCATTTGTTTCCTTCAAGATTGTTGCTGCAAAAAGTGACTCCATTAACCCTAAAGACACTGGTTTATACCTCACACTTGGTTGATTGATGAAAACAATCCCCAAACCATTTACCTCAAGCTATTTGCTAACTAATCCTAACCCTAGCTTAGACTAATCTACTAAAATTCTTGTTGTTTTTACAAAAGTAAGATACAACCATATATTGCAGAAAAACAATTGTCAGATTTGAGTTTTACATTGCCTTCTTAGCTTCTGACAAGTGCTAGCATATTGCTAATTATAGGTTACAATTTTGGGTCATTTTGAAGCTTATTCAAGGCTTGAATGTGAAGCTATTAATATACATCAATTTCTCTTAAGGCTTGATTGTTATAAATTTCTCTTTTCTTCATCTTATACATCAAATTATTTCTTTTATTTAAAGTCCAAGGTTTTACAAAGCTCTAACATCAATTGTTACTTGCAAAATAGTGTTTTCTTGTTCTCTTGTTATGGGAAGGTACACTTAAGCATATCTTTGCTTCATATTGTTAAACCTTTGGGACTTTCTTATCAGTGTGACTTGTGAGAGGGGAACAACTTTTCTTGATACCATTACCTTTTCTTTCTCAAACCCCTAGGTCATCGAGGATGTCTCCCCTGGGTTTTCACCCCTAAAGAGAAAAAGGTGTCTTATTTAGGTGACAGTGATAGGACAACCTCCTGTTATGCCAATTTATTGTCCACTTGCCTTTGACTTTTGGGCAAGTACAAATTGTGCAATAACAAGCCTCATCCTGATCCCAAGGAGAAATGCGTTAATAAGAAAGTGATTGGTGGTTGAACAATCAACTACCCCCATGAATGGAAGCATGGAGGGTCTAGCTAGGGAGACAGAAAACTGTCAGCCTAAAGTACCATAGAGGGTAGTTTTTATTGTAGGCCCAGAATAACCTAAGTTTCCTTTTGACAGAAGGAACAAGATAGGTCTGGAACCTTCCTGAGGAAGAGAAAGGTGTGCAATATATGCACGAGGGTAGACAAGAGGATACACACAAAATGAGGAAGAGCGTGTGAGGATATCTAGTTGAAAAAGAAGAACTAAAAGCTTGATAAGTTGTTTTGGTTACTGGAGAGAACAAGAGAAAAATATCTCTGAGAGTTTACAGGAGAACACGACCCGAGCAAGAGACTGTGAGCTTGATGTTGAGGAGGCATTTGCTAAACCTCGCAAACACTGTGACAGAGAAAGAACCTCTGAGAAACTGCAAAGGTTCCCTAGTTATATCATGGATTGGCATGGGGGTGGCCAGAGCGCTAATAATGAATTCCTATAAGCCTATGGTTGGGTGAAAAGGAGAACACCCACAGTCAGTCGGTTGGTGATTGGTTGTAATAGATAAGTATTTTATGCCCTGTGCACTTAGATTGAAATGCATGTTTTTAATGTCTGAGTTTACTTATATCTTAGTATTGGGTAATGTTATGTTATCTACTTTTGAAGTTATATGCATGTGCATGTATTTTATAGTTGAAGGAATGAACCTTTGATATTCTATAAGTTTCAAATTGTTTCTCTTCTGTAATCCTGGTGCAAGGAATACACATGTACCCATCTGAGTATAAAAGCTCGAAGGAGAGACCCATGCACAGTGTGTAGGTCCAACACTTAGTGAATCGTTGAAAGGTTCTCAAGGCGAGCAAGTGCAAGGAGTGCACGTGATACTTTTCTAAGTCTCAAGCTCAGGAAATATAACGTGATTTAGGTCTCGAAAGGGAGAATTCATGTGTTTGGAGGACGAGTGGACGAGATCCATTCAAGAGGAACCAAAGTCTCTCACGACTGTTGGGTATGGAGAAGAAGGTTGAGTGTAGCCCTGGAATTCGATAAGGTTCCACCTGTACCTGTCTCTGCATAAACTGTGTCACCACATGTAAGTGGGGACCCTTCAGAAGTCTGGGACTTCGGGACTCCGGAGGATTTGTCCGTAGAATGGAAAAGAGGCATTCAACACAAAAGTGTTGAACGTCAAACTCTCCCCTCGCTTAAGTGGTCAATGAGGAACAAGCCTCGCCATGGGATCAGACGGTGGATAAACTTCCACCGTGGATGTAAGTACTTGGAGACGATACGTGTGAGGTGGATCCACATGGGCGCCACATGGAATTTGACCAATGAGGCTCACAGAACTTTGGAAGGGCATAACTTATGAACTAGAGCATGGGTTGGAGCATGGCAAAAGTGGTTGGAAATCTCTTGATGATCAAAATCCGATGGAGATCCCAAAATCGGGATTTGAGATAGTTAAGGAAAACTAAATTATGATGCCCCATCCCTTAAAAGAGTATTTAGGGGTTGGGTGTGTTACAAATTGGTATCAAAGCATGGAAACAAAACTTGGCTTTCTTGGGCTCATGAACGAGTCGTATAAAAATAGTATTAGAGAACTTTTAGGGGTGACACCCTATCTTACCCATTCCTAAGAGGCTTAGTTAAACCTCTACCAAAGAGAGGAATGAAAGCTACTAGTGTTGATATATGTTTTGGAAATATGCATTGTATGTTGTTAATGTTATGAATAAAGAGGTCGACTTCACTTTGCAATTGTACATGTTGTTGTACAACCATAATATTAGGTTACCAAGGCTAATATGAGCCCGTTGAGAATATTATTGTCGAACAAAAAAATTTCTGCATAAGTTTCTTGAGTAAAAGAATGCAGATTAAAAATTCAATTAGGATTTTACCCAACAAGATTTAATCATGCTAGACAGTGGCAGAAAAAGACTATCATTTCTTTGGGAAGTGATAGCCAATCCTACAAGAGTAGGATTATACTAATGGGCACTAATAGCAAGACTTGAATGTGAATGGATTGAAAGGATCCGTAGTAGTAATAATTACTACTTTAATGAAGGATTAAATAGTGTATATGTGTATGATCCCTCACGATTAGAGGATTGATGGAAATGGTAAGGTCAATTTATTTGAACTATAATGGATGAAAATTGTTGCTAGAATAAACCAGTAAGCAAGAAAAAAAGAACCCTATAGATTAAGGACAACCTTCATGTAGGTAGAAGTGAAGTGACAAGATCCAGTTCAAAATCTCATGGTTGTGCTAGGGGAGTGTGTATCCATATTAACTTAAGGATGTGTCTATGCAGGAGGAATGGCTCTGGTGACCATTCTCTGAAAAGGGAAAGCATGTGAAACTCTCAGGTTTCAAAGGGAACTGAGAAACACATTTTGTTTTTGGGTACAAGAATTATTGGGCAGGGTTTTTCTAATCAAGATGATAAACATAGCTATAGAAATATGGAGTGATTGAGTGAGAATTCACAACATCCTCCCTTGCTTGGTGGATAGCAAACTAATCTGCCAGAATTCATGTGGGAGGAGGAGAGTGTGATGTAGGAGCATAAGCTCGCAAATTCAAACTTGTTTATTTAGACCTTAGGATTGATATCTTCCCTAGAGGTTTCATTATTTTTAAATATTAAAGGTTGCAAAGTTAGTATAGAAGGTTCTAATTTGTGAGGTGTTAGTCAAAGACACTTGTTATTAGATAGATGAGTCATTGATGTAATCGAATCTGCAAATCAAGGCAGAATTTGAATAAGAGTTTGTTTGAGAAATTATAGGATCTGAGAGAGTCCTTAGGAAACTATTGAGATAGATCAAATCTGATCTCATAATCCGATTCTTCTTTATTTGTATATATATTGTAAGTCTTGTGGAAGTTAGGGATATAGAGGTAGGAGGAGAGCTAGAGGGTTAGTCTGAGGCCAAACAAATGTTAATCAGGCCAATATAACGAGGAATTAGGCCATAGGTTGGGGCCAATCAAAGGAATAATGATGATTGTAGTCTGTTGATTTGATCTAGGAAAGAAAAGGCATGTGATCCTATGAAATTGTATGTACAGTAAGTGTACAATTGATGAATGTAAAAGTATCTGTTTGAGAAGATCTGTGTATTGTATGTCTCCAAGGAAATTAAGTGAATCTCTGTCTCATAATTGACGAACCTGTGTATGGTAGATTTTATGAAATTCCAAGATGAAGAATTGATTGCAGGTTTAAGGAGAAACCCTCTCAGGGAAGGTCTTGATGCATCTTGTAAACTAAACCAGCAACATAAGTGTTCCAATGATCATCAATCACTCTAAAGGATTGATGATCCTAATCTATTTGTAATCGGATATCAATTAAGGTTAAGGTAGATCACACAACCATGGTGGAAGAAGCTACAAGAGCCATCAATCTAAGGGAAGAATAGATTGTGACCATCGAAGGATGAATTCAGCAGAAAGACACAACAACCGTCAGATCTGGGAGTTGCAGAGGGGGACCGTCAGATCAACATATGATTAAGTCTTGAACGTCGGATCAACACAAGTAAGATCTACGGTGGAGAGAAGTTGTGGAGATCGGGGGAAGAACTAACATCCGTGCGGGTTTAACCTCTGCAATCCTCCTAGACTGTCAATTTGTATATTCGACAAGATCAACGGTTGGCATCGATTCCACTACAGGCGAGCAATTTCTATTGTGGAACTCGGGAAAGTAGATAAACGTCATGCTAGTTGGGACTCCGCAATCACCCCTGATCATAGATCTCCACTCCGGTTCAAGCATGATCATCAATCCTCGATAGGAGGTTAGCGCCTGAAGAATTGAGCGAAGTCATAGCCTCGATCACTTGGGTCGAAGTTATAGGTCCTTTGGGAATACGAGGAGAACTAGGTTCAATGCCTCTGTATTAAAACTATGGTTATGTGGATATTCGATCATGTTAGTGATCAAATCTAAGAGCTAAGATGATCCTTGGCACCCCAATTTCGGGGTTTACAATGCAGTTTACAACTGAATACTGCATAAAAGGGTTTTATGATGGGAGGTCTTGCGTCAGAGTGACCTCAGTCTTTGGTTGTTGTTGAACAAAAGAAAGAGTTCTATATGTAATGGTTAAGGGTGATCTACATCTGCAACCTATCTTATGTTTTAATGAGAGTAGAAAAAACAATTAGAACCTCTACAAATTTTTTTAAAAAGAAAGAGATAGACCCTCTGCCCAAGATTGATTATGGTCTAAAGATACTCTGGAGTTCTATATTAAAATAATTAGTAAGTAACATACTTTGAAATTGTAATTGGGATTTAAGGAAATCGTCCAAATGTTATTAAACATTAAAATTTATTATAAATGAGGCAAAATGGTTAATTAAATGGTTGATCTTGAATGTGGTAAAGGAAGTGTTGGGGCACTTCTAGATGCCCAATGGGTCAGATTGACATCCTGTGGTGGATGGTATCCATATAGATATGGTTTGGTATACTTAAATCATAGTGAGGAGTATCTATAAAAGGTTTTCCTTGATCGAAAGGTCTACTGATCAAGACCAGTTGGAAGCTAAAATGGTTGTTTTATTACCTTGGGCATGGTTATAATTGCCCTTACTATATTTATGAGTTGGGAATTTTTTTTATGGAAGTTGAGGCAAGAGTGTTTTCTTGATATTTGTTATCGTATAGAAAGGGAAACATAGTTATGACTATGTATGTTAAGTTGCCATGTGGATATCATGTGAATGATTGTAAGTTCTCAACCGAGAGGGAAGCTCAATGGTGAGTACCTCTATGGAACATGTATTGAGAGTGGTAGTAAGATCCTTGGGCAAAGGATCTAGAATTTTGATATGTCAATGAAGTACATGGAAATGGTGCAAGTAGTGAGCTTGCATGATGAATGTTTAGTTGTGTTGATTTATGCTTGAGTTGTGAGGTTACTTGATATGAAGATTGATATTAAGATCAAATATGAGATATGAATGAATGATATTAAATGTGCAAGTGATTCACATATAAGATGAAAGAGTAAAGGAGCAAGGATGCTATGTTTTCATTATAAAAGGCAACATGATTTTTCCTTTGAGGACCGCACGAGAACAATTGTGAACAATCAAGAGTTAAATGGTTTTAATGAAAATATGTATGTGAGATGCAAAATGTACCTATGGTAAATACACATAGGCTTATGATTATGCAAGTGGTTAAGTGCATCATGGATGTAAGTTAACCAAACAAGGCATATGTGTGGATAAATAATCTAGATGCATAAAAAAGATGCATGTTTATATTCCTTATGGAATATTTGGTAAAAAATTGAAGCTAACTCAAGGTTGAGGCTATCATATAAAGTGAAGGATATGCAATAAGGAAATGCATGTTTTCATAAAGGGAAGACAATGGATTTTTGTTGGCACAGGGGAAAACCCAGGGTTCAACGCTCAAGAGCGCACCAACAAAACCCTAACTACCGACCCTTTTGGCAACACCTGCGAAGCAAATGAAGTATCACTCGAGGTAGAGGCAGGGGTGGTTGCAAGACTTGGCTATCTACAACCTTAGCTGGGACACCGATCTATGATTACCTTTCTTACAACGCACTTAGCATTAGTTATTCCTTAACATTCAATCATTAATACACTTCACAGAAAGCATAGAGAATCACAATGAATACTTATACTAAGGGTCATTCAGTACTTAGCCCAAAAAATATAGGTTAGATTCAACAGATCAAGCACTAAGCATCTTATGTATTAGATCTAACATTCATTCATATACCATCAACACAGAGCATAACTAGATCTACTCAATCACATCAAGCACTTAACCAAGGGAGAGATAAACACCTAAGAACAAAGAACATAGCACCATACACACAGTTACTGTGGTTCACCCCCACCTTGGGGCTACGTCCATAAAGTCTTCTTTATATTATCTTGGTCAAGCAGTTACAGCATAGAGCTTCAATGATCCCTACTTTTCACAGGACAAAAGATCTGCGTAGCTCGCTAGATCCTTATTCCTTGCTCCTCAACATCCAACTATAACAATCTACACTTAGCTCTCCGATCTCATGCACAAAGCTCTCTAAGATACATCTGATCACACAGATCCAAATACTAGCACTAAGCTTTCATTCATACACCACGTAGATGTATTACATTACTATCTCCTCTATCTTACTATCTATATTGCCTATTTATAGATTACAAAATGGGCCTAAACATGGGTAAACCCACAAGCCGACATCCCTTTCCTGTTACATCAACCCCAAACCCTAAAATGGATCCGAAAATAGGTCTTGCTTCCTTATTTTCTGCTTCGCGTTGCACTCCTTCCTTGGCAAGCTGTCACAGTCCCAAAAGTGGTCAAATATGACCAAGTACTCTTCAAAACTTGGTCAAGGGCCAATAGGCCCTCAAAACTCACCTGTGACTCATCCCAAAACACTTAGGTCTGGCTAATTATGCTTCAAGTACCTTGAGTTTGGCTCGAGCCGCTTCGACCTATTTCTTTTCAATTTCCTCTTACTCGACGAACTCCTGGATGAGTGCATTATTGACTGGTCCTTCTAAGCGCTACTCTACTGTAATCACAACCTGTTGTAGCTTTGTCCCTTGGTTCTCAATCTCTAAGAACAGTTGACATGTCTTATCCTGCAAAGTTTGAAGTTGTTGTGTTACTTCCATGACCTTGCTCTGGATCATGTGGATCTGCTACTGTGCGACATGTTGCTCATGGCATCACTTCATTTTCTTTATGGTTGGTAGGGCCTTCAATTGCATTTGAAGTCTATCTGCCTGCTGCTTCGCCTCCTGGAGATGCGACTCTAGTTTATGTAATTTTGGGTTCTTGGTTAGGATATCATGTATATACACACTTCTGGTACTTAGTTGTTTGCATTCTTCAGTGAGTTCTTTGATCCTTTCTACTGTACCACGGACAATTATTTCTTGCTGGGTGCGCTCTTCTTGTGGGGTGCTTGGGATTATATGAAGCTCTAAGTCGACGAATCTTTGTTGTAGTTGTTGAATAACTTCAATAAGCTTCATTACCTGATGATCTAAGGGTTCTTTGGCCTTTTGTTCTAAGCCGGTCACAGAGCAAAATGCTCTGTTGACAGGTTCTTCGATCCTGATTTGCTTCGCGAGAAGTTGCTCCTTCTCCTTTTGGATCTTTGCGCGTTCTTTATCAAAATTCTCTTGGATGGCCTCCTTATCTTGCGGTGAAGCTTGGCACTGCTCTATGATTTCCTCATGCACGTGCTTTAGGGCCTAGGTGGCCTGCATTGTTACTTCTTTTGATTTCTGAAGGCGTACTTCGTCTAGGTCAACAATCCTACGAAGTTGAATTGACTCGTCTCCTGCTTCGGGTGTTCCTTATGGCATAGGCACAATGGAGACTACGTGGTTAGACTGGAGGACTCACTGTACTCCTTGGAGATCGACTTCGATTCTGTTGTACATCGTCTGTTTCTTTGCCTCCTTCTTTTCTGTAATTTCTTCTATGGCTTCATTCCAAGTTGCAAAGAGAAAGCTGAAGTCATCGGGGTTGAGTGTGGTCTTCATCTTGGTCATGGTCGCTTTTGCTTTCTTCTTAGAGGAAGACTTCGAAGGTGACCCTTTTCTCTTCTTTGGAACTTCGACTTCGTCTTCTAGTTGTTGTTCAACTTCCTACTAGTATTCGTTGTTACCTTCTTGATCGAATGTGAAGGAAGTTGTCTTCGCAGAGTAGCTATCTACATCTTGAACCTCTTCAGGCTTCTTTGTTTCCTTTGTCTTCATTGTCTTCTTTATCTTACTGGGCCCAGGTGTGTCCTGCGCATCTTCTAGGCTGTCAATATCTGAAATGTCTACTGGATTTGCTGGAACAAGGAGGTTTGTTGACCATTCCTTGGTGATTTCTTCGAGGTCTTCTTTAGTCAGCTTATAATGGGACTGGAGTTTTTCCTAGTGTTCATCAACGCGTGGAGTTAGGTAGATAAAGTGGCGGTCCGCGCTAAACTTTATCAAAGGTATGAAACTTTGTAAAGTGTTCGAGGTTATGCGAGGTTCACCCCCTATAACTTCTTTTAGTTGGTTATAGTATCTGTGAAAAATGGCATTTGACTGCCACTGCTTGCTACTGTCCATCGAGTACCACAAGGTATTGAACTTCGCAGCTAACGGTTTGAATGGGGCGAGGTCTGGGAAAGTTACACCTTCTAGTAGCTCCCATGCAACAAAGGCGATCAATATTAGTAGCCAGCTGAAATGGAATTCATGCCCCTGGTCCTGGGCTTCTCTACAGTCAATCTCTAGCTGATTGACCAAATACTTTGCCCAATTCATCGAGAGTCCTTCTGCACATTTTTCGGCAAGGTCCACTACGAAGCCTGATACTTGTGTAGGTCTATTCTTACGGACCAGCTTCCCTGCTATCAGCTGACATGTGAGGCGCACTGTGCCACTCTCTATAGAGGTGACCTTGTAACCTCGCACGCCTTTTTCAACATTGCCATATGCCTCTTTAATCTTATGTGAAAGCGTGCAGTTCACGGTCTTCCCAGGGTAGTACTCATGGGGACCAGGGCCCTGCATGCTAAGCCCGATAATCCTGTTGATCAACACCGGATCAACATTTATGTGACGGTTCAACCATAAGTATCCTCCATGGTAACTTGCTAGCAACAATTTCACACAAGCAGTCACCTCCTGATGTCTTCCGAAGTGCAGTATTTTCATGACGTTGAGCAGAGTAGACTGCGCAAGGTTCATCGTCCATTGTTGAGGGACGATCTTCGGATTGCGGCCCTTAGTCTTTGTTAAGTACTTAGATGGTGCGAGCATGTTGTAGGCTTTATGGTCTCCCAGGTTGAAGTCACAAAACTTCAATGCTGTAACCTTGTCTTGATCTGCGTGGTAGGTGTGAACTCCTTCCGGTATATATGACGTGATTAGGGTGTAGCCAAAGTCTCGAGGGACACTGTCCATGTTAATCTCACCACTTAAAGGCTGAATGTAAGCAGGTAGAATGGTTGGCACTATTCTCGTGTTGGCTTCATCGTGTCTATGCTTAGTTCTCGCCTTCGCGTCGGCTCGGGTTGTTCCAGCCCGAGCAGTCGATGGGGAGGCTTTCACTCCTCTCGACGACGAGGCTTGGACTCCGGTGGACATTTCTCTTTCCGACATGACTCTTTCTGTCCTTAAGCTAGCAAGTACTTTTCTCACCGATTATTCTTCTGCGCTAAGCTCGTCGGACATGTAAGATTGGGATCACTGTCTCGAGTGTCAATGGACTTTCGATACCGTAATCAGGTAGAGAGTAAAGATGGAGTAATCATTGTTTCACAATACAGTTGTTCTATCAGCTCAAGTTCTCAATTGGCAAAAGTGTCTTCCGGACATGGTGTGATGGAATAAATAAGTAACTCTGCAATGGATATGAAACTTCCATGACCATTGATCTATCCATTAAGGTGAGGTAAAATGGTCTAATGGTAACTCATAACTGCTTTTCGATCCGTTCGGAGTAGCGATCGAACGGGTATATTAGTTCCAACGGCTATATTTCTTCGTCATGGCGAAGTACTCTATGTCATTGTTCTGATATCTTGGCGAAGCTCCAATTCTGCACCTCTTCTTGTTGTGAAGTGTCCTCTAGAACCCCTTGTAACCTTACAGTATTAGCCCTTTTCTTTCTTAACTTCCTAGCCTTCTTCCCGGTGAGTTTTGTCTCAGTAATTCTTTTACTATTTTGATGTTTATCTTATGTGGTCTTAGTTACTTCGCGTTGTGGAAAATATTTCCTAGGGTTCCTTGATAATACCTCTTTTGTATCAACAATAGGTAACTCGATCTTTTGCGGATCCTCAAGTGTTCTCTTAGCTTCGCCATCAGAGGTACTAATATTAAATGTCCGCGATCTTCTCTTATGTTTTTCATTCAAGTGCGCGATCCTTCTGGTCATAAAGTCTTTTAATTCTTGTTTCTTCTATTCCAAAACTTTTGCTTCTTCTCTTCGTCTGGCTTGTTCTTCGTCAATCCAGGGTTTCCCTATGAGCATGGTAAACGAGGTACTATCTTCAACAAATTTAATGATCTCAAGGTCTTCCTCTGTCGAAGTTCCATTGATAGTCATAGGTATCTGAGCGAGCCTTCACATAGTTTTACTAGCTTTCCTCTGACGAAACTTGTTCCTCCTAGGGAAGGGGTCATGTCAGGATTTCCTATAGCTTCCCAAGTTCTTTCTGGCATAATGTTCACTTGTGTTTCTTCATCAACAATACAATCAATGTCAAAGTCCCCTATTCTTTCTTCGATTTGCTCATTTTCTTTGAAGATCTCTGATAACCTAACATGTCGGTGGTCATTTAAGGTATCTTTCATCTGTAGTAATATCTTTTCTGATTCTTTCTGGGTTTTTGCTATAATCTTGGTCTCTTGATCTCCCTCAGGGTTTGCTTGTTCCATATTCAGCTTCTCAAGCCTAGCAATCATTCTAGGGAAATCCAATACTTCATGGTCCATAAACTTACAAAAGAGGCAACTAGATATCCTACCAGGGCATTCCTTAGCAAGATATCCCGGTCTTCTGCAACTGTAACAGAGGGTTAATCCTCTCTTTCTCTTAAATGATCCCCAACTTCTTCTGTACTGCGCACCAGGATCATGGTAGCTAGCCTGCAAAAAAACTTTTCTAGGATCTTGCATCCACTTGTTAGTCCATACATTCTTTCTATGCATAGGTATAACATATCTATCACTATACTTATCAGATCTATTCATATCAAACTTTATTTCATCTAACAATGCCCTAGTTTTCAAGCTAGGACATAATCTATCAAAAATACCTAGATCCATGCTCTAGAAACAAAAATTTCACTTATCTTACTTCTACAGAGTACAAAGCTTCCAGATCTAAGACTTTTAACTATTCTTACCTTTATCAAAGAACATAACTTATAGATCTTACCTTTTTCTTGCAGATCCGACCTCTTTCTTCACAGATTTGACTTCTTTTCTTCAAATCTGACCTCTTCTTCAGATCTGACCTCTTTCTCTTCAGATATGACCTCTTTCTTGGCACAAATCTTCACAGGTCAAAAAGAACATTGCACACTAGGGCAACAGATCTACGCACAGAGCTTATTTCACACAAAGATTCTTCTTCTTCAGTTCCCAACAATCACAGTTCCGGTCCCGACAACGGAACCATTTGTTGGCACAGGGGTAGAACCAGGGTTCAATGCTCAAGAGCGCACCAACAAAACCCTAACGACTGACCCTTTCAGCAACACCTGCGAAGCAGATGAAGTCTCACCCGAGGTAGAGGTAGGGTTGGTTGCAAGACTCAGGTGTCTGCAACCTTAACTGGGACACCGATCTGTGATTACCTTTCTTACAACGCACTTAGCATTAGTTATTCCTTAACATTCAATCATTAATACACTTCATAGAAAGCACAGAGCATCGCAATGAATAATTATACTAAGGGTGATTCAGTTCTTAGCCTTAGAAATATAGGTTAGATTCAACAGATCAAGCACTAATCATATTATGTATCAGATCTAACATTCATTCATATACCATCAACACAGAGCATAATTAGATCTACTCAATCACATCAAGCACTTAACCAAGAGAGAGATAAACACGTAAAAACAAAGCACATAGCACCATACACACAGTTACTGTGGTTCACCCCCACCCTGGGGCTACGTCCACAAAGTCTTCTTTATATTGTCTTGGTCAAGTAGTTACAACACAGAGCTTCAATGATCCCTACTTTTCATAGGACATAAGATCTGTGCAGCTTGCTAGATCCTTCTTCCTTTCTCCTCAACATCCAACTATAACAATCTTCAGTTAGCTCTCTGATCTCATGCACAGAGCTCTCTAAGATACATCTGATCACATAGATCCAAATACTAGCACTAAGCTTTCATTCATACATCACGCATATGTATTACATTACTATCTCCTCTATATTACTATCTATATTGATTATTTATAGATTACAAAATGGGCCTAAATGTGGGTAAACCCACAGGCTGACATCCCTTTCCCATTACATCAACCCAAAACCCTAACATGGATCCCAAAATAGGTCTGGCTTCCTTATTTTCTGCTTCGCGTTGCGCTCCTTCCTTGGCAAGCTGTCGCAATCCCAAAAGTGGTCAAATATGACTAAGTACTCTTCAAAAATTGTCAAGGGCCAACAATTTTCCATTAGGGATGGAGGACCTTCCAATATTTTACTTACATTGTATAGGTGTTAAAGAAAAGAAAATTTGGGTGACCATGAGTGTTGGCACCCTGGTTACTAATGAAGGAAGAATGCATGTGTGCATTCAAGAGAAACTTATAGTTTCATATGTGTTGATTTGGGATCATGATCAACCTGCA
Organism: Picea engelmannii; assembly: GCA_009831015.1. Taxonomy (NCBI): domain Eukaryota; kingdom Viridiplantae; phylum Streptophyta; class Pinopsida; order Pinales; family Pinaceae; genus Picea; species Picea engelmannii. The sequence goes on along the minus strand of ML780877.1, from coordinate 389,363 downwards.
GTAGGAAGTATAATTATGCTGCAATAATGAACAAGTATGAATAAGCCCTATGGGGAAGAGGTTGGTTAAGCTCCAACACACAATGGCAAAGTGATTGTCATAAAGTGTGGAAAACTTGAAATCAATGCAAGGGTGCATTGGGTGTGAATGTGGCCATGAATATTGACACATTGATTAAAGACATTTGATATTTGAATTGAATTTGAAAAAAAATAGTATGTTCAAAGGATGCATACTTAAATAATAATATTACCTTTTGCTTTGTATCCTTGAATAGATGAAAATAACTTGGACTATTAGTATGCCTAGTTTTGAAAATATAAAGTGCACAAAAACTAACAATTTGTTTGGTTGAGGAATGTTGAAGTTACAAGAAGAAAAGGGTCTTGGATATGGAAATGCTGTAATCCATAAGGAGGACCAATTGCTTGCTGAGCCAAACTACTATGGGAAGAAAAATCCCATACTTGTGAATCTGGTTCCTATGTGGAATAAATATGAAAAACAAAATGTGGAATTTGGAAATCTGTGGGTGACAAATTTGCAAGAAAATTCTAAATTTTAAATTGATGATAATATCTCATGATTTTTGTATATTTGTGATACATACGAGACGAAAAATATATGTCTCGGGAGGATGGGTGAAGGTTTTCAAGCTGGAAAGCATGAAAAAGGCTATTGATTGGGACATGAGAACCCTGTGGTAAGCCATGATCACCTAGAATATGTTGTGTTGTGGTAACACATGCCGGAGGGATGCCTCAGAAGAGAAATTCCGAGGGAAGCCTCAACTGTAAGGCTCAATGAAGTCTCTAAAATTCTTCTTGTACGAGAAATCCTTGGCAAGGCAAGATGGATCGCCCGAGGAACTATATAGTAGAGAAGGGGATGCTTGAGCCTGGGCATGGAGGGTGAGTGACCGCAAGGAAGATGAGACTTTGCAAAATCTCATACACTATTGATTGGGATTATGCACAGAATGGGTATGTCTAGGAAAAACAATGAGCAAAACAACAAGATAGCCATGTGGATGAAAATCCACAAACTACACAAATAAGTAGTGTGCTACATTATGAAATTTTTCCTCATAAATTTTGAACAACAGTGATATGTTTTTTCATGAAATTGTGATTAATGTGCATGTTGTCCAAGAATTAGTGAAGACAGGTGAAGAAGGCCAAGATTTTGAAAAGGACCTGACCAAGAAAGAGGGTCAATACTTCTGAAGCAGTTGAATGAGAAAGGCATGACATGTGTTACTGAGAAAGAACATCGAGGATGATGTTCCTTTTAAGGGGAGGGGATTGTAACACCTATGTTTCCCCCAACTTGTAATTAATCATTAATTAGGAATACCATGCTATGGCATGGGAACAATGTAAATGTATTATTGTGTGGATTGACAACGACTGACTGTGGGGGTGAAGACTTGAAGTACTGGCCATGATATCACTATAGGAAAGAGTGAAGAAGTTGTGGAGAGAGTTCATTATGTCAAAATGACCCAAATTTTACCTTGATGAAATAATAAGCCTCATCCTGATCCCAAGGAGAAATGAGTTAAAAAAATGTGACTAGTGGTTGAACCATCAACTACTCCCATGAATGGAAGCATGGAGGGTCTAGCTGGGGAGATAGAAAATTGTCAGCCCAAAGTACCATAGAGGCCATTTTTTCCTACAGGCCCAGATTGACCCGAGTTTCTTTCTGACAGAAGGAACAAGACAGTTCTAGAACCTTCATGAGGAGGAGAAAGGTGTGCAATATATGCGCGAGGGTAGACAAGAGGAGACACATGGGAAGAGGAAGAGCGCGTCAGGCTCTCCAGTTGAAAAACGAAGAACTAAAAGCTTGATAAGTTGTTTTGGTTACTAGAGAGAACACGAGAAAAATATCTCTGAGAGTTTACAGGAGAACGCGATCTGAGCAGGACACTGAGAGCTTGATGCTGAGGAGGCATCTGATAAACCTCGCAGAGACTGTGACAGAGAAAGAACCTATGAGAAACTGCAAAGGTTCCTGCTATAGCAGGAAAACCCCCCTATGGACTACACTAGGGTTCAACATGTAGGTAGATCTAACTGTATAAAAGTCTCCTACTTTTCTAACTACCCCAAACATATCCCACATTTATATACGAAAGACAAAGTGAAAATATCAGGTAACTTTACCTTTTTACTCTCCATCCAGTTTCTATCCTCTCGCGTTCGATAGCTCCACTGACTACAAGCCTCCTCCCAAGGTTGGCCTGCATTCACAAACAGATAAACAAGAAACTAAAAACATGCATCTCATATATAAATCATGTGTTAGATGTTAGTATAAGATATAAATCGAATACAAATATTTGACACATTATATTTCGAGACAGAAAAAGTATTCCTTTTATTGATATCACAATGTTTACTTACAACAAAGGTCGGTGACTGCTCCACGAACCTGATTCGGGATCCTCTTCACCAAGATCCAACTACGCTTCCACGTATCTTTCTCCTCTCACACTTCTTCTAGGGAAATGGCATAGTCTTACAATGGAGGAAAAAGGAAAGAATGGGAAATTATGGTACAAATCTCACAAGGTGGCTGCAAATTCTTGGGGCAAGGAGGGGATGTGAAATGGGCAGAGTTTCACTGTTCTTATGTTTGGCTTAGGAATGAGACCCCAACACCTCCTTTTATATGGGAAAAGGATGGTTATTCGGTTGGGTGACAAGCTATAGGTGGTGAATTAGTTGGGAAACTACCCAATAGCCTGTAATCTCAATGAATTCCTTGCAACTTTTTATTTTTTGCAACTTTTTGGAGGTATACGCGGGTTCTAGTGGAGAAACCTGAGTATGTATGTGGGCTTTAGTGGAGAATATTGAGTATGTACATGGGTTGTATTGGAACAACCTAAGCATGTACGTGGGATGTAGTGGTGCAAAATGTGTACATCTTCAAAAATAGGGTTTTTAATAAGAGCTGCTCAATGATGGCTTGGTAAAAATAGCAAGTAAGAGGGCATGATGCCAGATATGCATGTATGGTACAATTTAGGGTTATAAAAGTTCCCTAGTTATATCATGGATTGTCACAGGGGTGGCCAGAGCGCTAAGAATGAATGCCTTTAAGGCTATGGTTGGGTGGAAAGGAGAAAACCCACAGTCAGTCAGTTGGTGATCGACTGTAATAGATAAGTATTTTATGCCCTGTGCACTTAGATTGAAATGCATGTTTTGAATGTCTGAGTTTACTTATCTCTAAGTTAATTGGGTAATTTTATGTTATCTACTTTTGGATTTATATGCATGTGCGTTCATTTTATAGTTGAAGGAATGAACCTTTAATATTCTATAAGTTTCAAATTGTTTCTCTTCAGTAATCCTAGGGCAAGGAATACACATATACCCATCCTAGTATAAAATATCGAAGGAGAAACCCGTTCACAGTGTGCAGGGCCAACACTTAGTGAAGCATTTAAAGGTTCTCAAGGGGAGAAAGCACAGAGAGTGCATAGGAGACTTTTCTAAGTCTCAAGCTCAGGAAAGATAGAGAGATTTAGGTCTCGAAAGGGAGGATTCTTGTATTTAGAGGACGAGTGGACGAGATCCATTCGGGAGGAACGAAAGTTTCTCATGACTGTTGGGTCTAGAGAAGAAGATTGAGTGTAGCCTATGGAATTCGATAAGGTTCCATATGACCCAGGGTTGGAAACCCCTCGCTAAGCTCGAAAGGAGTGAAGCTACTCTGGATTTGGAACTTCGGGAATTCGAAATTCTGGGACATATGACTTCACAACCCTAAAAAATAGTTGAAGGCCGTAGTTGTGAATTGACGAGGGCCGTGGATTTGAGAATCCATTGGGAATCACTCTCAATCGTTAGATCGAACTTAGTGAATAGGTTGTGCTAAGTACTTCGGCGAAGTCCCACTTTGGGAGAATAGAGGTGGTCTAATGCCAAAACTCTTGAATGCCGGAGTCACAAATTTAATCTAGGTCATTGAGAGTAGAGGGACGTGTGTCCATAGATCAATGACTATTCAGAAGTCTAGTTATCTGGCGTTATCGAAGTGTAAATATAAGAGTGCGCAAGTTTCCTCGAAGCTTCGCAAGACAGAGTAAATCTTGGTCGTGGATGCTAGGTGCACATGGCGATAGATCATACATGGTTCGGAGTTTGGAACTCTGGGAGGAAGTTAGAAACTACATGCCAAAACTATCGAATGTTAGAGTTGCGAGGTAATGCAGATCGTTGATCTAAGGACCCTTCGGGATCCCTCTCAACCATCCGATCAACCAAGAAGAAGGAATTAGGTACAACACTTTGGAAAAGTCCTACTCCGAGAGGAAAGGAGTGTGGAGAGGGTAGAAACCCCCGAACACCGAAGTTATGAATTAACGTGAGCCATAGATTCGTGGATCTACATGGACACACCTCGACCATGGGATCTAAGGGGTATTGGGAGACAACTAGTAGGAACTTTGAACTTTGGAGCTCCGAGAGGTTTGGAAAGTAGGTGAAGCTAGGAACCCCTAGAGGCTGCCAGTCTCGTATTGACGTGGCACGCTGATGTCACCTAGGTTGACATTGACCCATCTCTTGTATCCCACGTGTCACCCTGATTTGTGCTTCTCATAGGCCATAAATTCCATTATAATGTGACATGTGTCACCTCTTGAAAAGGGCATGTGTCACTCTTGGCCTCTGTTGCGTGTCATCCCCCTGGCGCATGTATGTTCGATCGAAGGTTGGTGGAGTACCCGAGACTTCGAAATTTCTGGACTTCGGGAAGAATGGGAGGTTGGAATGTTGAAACTAAATCCGTCGAAGGGCCGGACCTACCTCTACCTGACTCTGCATATACCATGTCACCACATGTAAGTGGGGACCCTTCAGAAGTCCGGGACTTCGGGACTCCGTAGGATTTGCATGTAGAACAGAAAAGAGGCATTCGACGCCGAAGTGTCGAACATCGAACTCTCCCCTCACTTAAGTGTTCAATGAGGAACGAGCCTCATCGTGGGATCAGATGATGGATGTACTTCCACCATTGATGTAGGAACTTGGAGACGATACGTGTGAGGCAGATCCACGTGGGCGCCACATGGCCTTTGACCAATGAGGCTCGCAGAACTTCGAAAGGGCATAACTTATGAACCAGAGCTTGAGTTGGATCATGGAAACAATGGTTGGAAGGCTCTTGATGAGAAGAAGCCGATGGAGATCCCAAAATTAGGATTTGAGATAGTTAAGGAAAACAAAATTATCCCTTAAAAGAGTATTCAGGGGTCGGGTGTGTTACACATATGCTTATCTATACCATCAATGTTTTATTTCAAAGGGAAATGTCTTTTCAAATATGCAGGGATAAATTTGTTGGGAGAGTGTGAGATTGAAGATATGAAGGTCGTGTGTTTGATCCATGCTCACCTCATCATTTAATTACTTCCTTAAATATAAGGATTTATGCCTTGTGGGTTTTTTGTTATTTCATTTTTTGTTTAAGGCTCCACTCTAGCATATGACACTTAGTCAAGTGGTTGAAAACAAATAAATTACTTACAGATAGAACAATATACGACATTAACATCTAGATATCTATGGTGTATGCTAAACTCTAGTTAAAACACTCCACTCCATGATCGTAGCCTTTTAATAGTGTTTTGCGACTATTTCCTCATCAAATATGTCAAAAAATTGAAACTGTAATTTCATCAAGCATTTTTTGTGATCTTTATAATGATAAATGCACCATGAATATTTTAGCAAGATTTTATCTTATTTGAAGTAAATGAAACAGGAGGATTTTAGCCTATTTTGAATTGGCCTAAATGCTTAAAATTGTGATTTAAAAAGTGTATAGATCACCATTATCGAATTTTGTCTATCATCAAATTCTAACAAAGCACATCAAATTTAATTGTGGCTTAATGGTAATGTATGTGGTCTAAACTATAGTCTAAGGTCTTGGTGGTTTTTTCTCATTTTTGGTTACAATAACGAAATGGGGTTTTTGTTGGAAGATTGGTTGTTGTCATTGATGTCAACCCTAGTCATGGGTTTTGGACCGCAAGATTGATGAAGGTATTTGGACATGAAGGAAAATGCACATGCA
>ML780877.1:346973-363015 GCA_009831015.1 Picea engelmannii | reverse complement strand
AGCCTAGGGGGCTTGGGCCTGGAATAATATTTTAATATTATTTTAAAAAGAGACATGTGCATTTTTGTTTATCCTAAGTTCCTGGCAAGGGAGGGAACGTGCAAAGGGGATGCACGCTGTGGTACGCATGCAGTTCCTAGGGTGACAAGTGTCAACCCTGGCACATGCAAATATAATCGCCGAGCTGAACCGCGGTGGGAGCTTCTCCATTCTGACCCGAACCTATGAGCGTGGAACCGGTACGACCTCTTCCAGAATGCCCTGGTTCATCTCTGAAGCCGTAAATCCTGTGTTGGTGCTGCAAAAATATGTGTACACCCTCTGTTCTGAGAGCCGAGAACATTGTGTCCGTTTGAAAGGCCAGTTCACTCTTTACCCATTCAAAACCAGGGAGTCTGTGTAATTTCCTGCGTGGATTGTTGTCACGCATTTCTAGAACCATCACCGTGAGATCATCCTGTTATTGTTGAACTGGTTTGGGGAAAGCCTGTGTCTGTGTTCCCCGTGGGTTGTGGTGACCACACAGTATTGGACTGCGTGAGGCTTGTTGGCCTGTGAGCGACTCCTCCAGGTGAGAGAGTGCACAGAGGAAGGAGAGAGCTCCTGGAAGGAACCCTGTAGCTGCTACAGAGCCCGAAGACTTCCGGTCCGATCTGTTCATATAACCCAAGGTAAGGGAGAATGACAACCGAAAGACTGTCTAGGTGACAGAGAAGGTGCACTCTCCTGGGGTGGAACAGGCATGTGGGGAATGAGGGTCTGTGGGCAGTGAGCGTGGGAGATTCCTGGGAGAGCTTTCTTCCTGGTGGTTGTGTATGACTGTCTTCCCTATAACCTCAGCCTAGCCTAGGATTCCTTGCCTTGGGGTGGATCTCGGTCCTAGCTCAGGGGTGACCCGTTGTTGAGCTGATGAACAGTGTGGTATAAGGCTGGGAGGTTCGTGGAAGGCCTGCACTTGGTTGGTGAATTCTACAGCTGTTAAATGATAAGTATCTGAATTATGTTTTATCACATTTGGCATGACTGAGTTGTTTATGTATCATGTTTCTGCTGTGTAAATGAATTACTGTTGAATGCTATGGCTTGTTTAATTGTAGCAGCAACTTATATATTTTACTCTGAGATTTAAGTGTGTTTAATTGCTTAAATGCATGTGCTTATATTTCCAGTATGAATTATGTAAAAATCCATGTATAGATTGGTAACTGAGAGGTTTGGAAACCTCGGTAGTGAAAGGGTACACTACATCACTGACTGGTGATTCATTGAGGTCTTGTAGTACCTCACTATGGCAACATCATGTTTAGTCGGTGGGGGTCGTGTTGAGTTTGGTATGGTTTGGTAGGATAGACCCATTTCGGGTTGAGGCCATGTGTTATTTGCAAGAGACTCATGGTGTTGATATGTTACAGAACTATACTCCACAGGGAATTGTAGTTGACATTCTGATATGGGATCTAGGGATTGGAATGCTTGGTAGTTCAAAGTTTTATGGAGTTGAGTTTCGAGTAGAGTGGTTACTCAGAGAGTTGACTGAGATTCCTCGACCATTGATCATTCTACTCATCAGGAGCATGTGGGTGGCATGGGTGGTGAGCACTTGGAGATACCACATCTTGAGGGGAGTCTACCTTGTGTCACACAGGTGGATATGGGACCCCGGTATCATATGTAGTTGGATTCAGTTATTGCTTGAGGATAACCAATATTCCGGTAGGGAGGATTGTAATGTCCCCATTTTGGGACACTATAACTTTATAGAGTGCTATGCCTACCAGAGTAGCCAGATAGAGGTGACAGAGAGTTCAGGAGATATTGAGGGGTTTTATTGCACCTGACTTGCATCGTTCATCATCAGGATCCATTCCGCATAGCTTGGTTTTGGTTTCAATGCATTCCGGTGATTTCCGTAATTTTGAGTTATTATGGGTCATATCTTAATTAATTTCACTAAGAAGGTCATAATGGGCATATTACTTGGATAAACCTCTTAGTGTAATAGCTCATCGGAATCGAGAAGAAGAACACTACAGGTTAAGATGATGAGAAGTGAATTTCAGTGGCTGGAGAAGCCATAAGGATGGATAAATCACTTTTTAGAGGTAAAATGATTAATTAATTAATTAAGCGATTTAATCAAGGAATAATAAAATAAAGTAAAAGTCACTTGGAGGGAAAAGATCAACAACGAATTAGGGTTTCAGTAGTGAATTAGGGTTTTGTAAAGCTATAAGAGAAGAGTCAGCGACCTAATTCATCATTATGCAGATTATGACTTGTCATTGAGGAGAGAGGCGCATCTCAGGAGAGATAGTTCAACGGATTCCAGGAGGAAGACACTAGTTGGCTGATTTTGGTGTTGAGAGACACACCCTAGTCACCGAGAAGATCATCCAGGTCTTCTATCATACTTCAGAAGCAGTTACATAGTGTTCAACAGCAAGGGCACATTCATCCAAAGTGAGGGTGCAACTTCTGAGAGGGTTTTGGGTCGACTTACCCCATCTAGGGGGAATTCCAAGATTTCCCTCCAACCCATTTGAGAGGAGGGAAAGGCTCATATTTTTCCTAGTTCCTCATTAGATTCCAATGGAGGAATCAATTGGGACGCATTTTCCAGACTTGGACGTGCGACACTTTTGACAGACACATTTGGGGTTCCAGAGCGAGCATCAGACCAGATTTAGGGAAACCCTTCTGACCCATTTCCCAGTAGACCAAGACGGTCATTTTGAGACATATCTCATCTGATTTCGACTGTGGAATCACTAGGACACATTTTTCCAGAAGAAGAGGGGCGCATTCCCCCAGGGGTATCCATCCGGGGTCCAAACTCATTAACAGAGGGGTCCGACAGATGCCAGTATCGAGGAATAGAGTAGGGTGCATCATTTGGGATGGTTTCCAGGCCATTCTGAGAAATATAGCTCCCAGGGCGAACTTTCCAGACTTCCAACAGTTACCATCATAGCTTCCATATTCCCAACGCACCCATTGATTACTCACATATTCTGGGTATTATCTTTTAGTTGCTTATTTGTATTCCGGCTAAGATCCTTTTGTCTTCTGATCTAGCCGAGTGTTGTTATTTTATTCAGCCACATCCGGCCTATTGTAATCCGCAGAGATATCATAATACAAAATTTGCAGTCCTTTGTTGCATTTATTATTTGTCTGATCATTTATATGTTGTAAACAATTAATCCTACACACACATTAGTAGCATTTCATAGACTAGCCAAGTCAGGAACATTACATTTTACAAGTTTGTATGGCCTTGTTGCAATTTTTATATTGACACAATCTACATTATCCATTGGTGGATATACATCTATAGAGGACATGCTTCAAATTCTTCCCAAAAGTTGACACTAAGTTCCTTTCCTTTTTTTTAATATCACATCTAAAAGGGCATTGTTAAGGTCAAACAAATAGTTTCCAGGCCATATTCAAAGAGACCCTTCTTATAAGAAACATTTCTCACAATGGACAATGACTTTATGGATTAGAACTCCAAATTTATTACCATATAGTGGTGCAAAGCGCACCACCTCTCCTTCCACAAATTATTCCCCTAGAAATATAATTTGTTGTGAATAATATTGATGAAATAGATTCTCCTTTTCTCATACGAGCTTAATGTTATTATTTTGGTTTATTTATTCCATTAAACCTTTAAATTTATTAATGACTTCAACTTTTAAGAATGAACCTATATTGAAATACAACATTTTTTTATTGGCCAAAATAAAAGGAAACCAAGTTGTAACTCCAACGAGGAAATGCCACAAGGTAACATCAATTCCTTCACCAATGCACCAAATGAGAAATATTCCAAAAGCTTCCCTTCAATAGAGTCATTTTCATCTACATTTTTCACAAGACCTATGGCAATGCAATCTCCATGATCTCAACATATGTGTAACAAGAATTTTGTAAAAAAAAAATAAAACCTAGATTCATGTAGAATATTTTTATCTCCACTATTAGAATCAACACCAATTATCTCCTTTAAATCATCACGTTGTAGAGAAAATTCAATGTGGTTAAAAATATGTGATGCATGCCATTCAATAAAATCACTTTTTGCTTCTAACTATGTACCGACACCTCTTGATGCATCTGTGAATATAATATATCCATTAAAAACTTTAGTTACATTTACAACTACACATCCATGGTTGATATTGTTATTATGCAATTGCTTTCTATTTTGGAAGGTTATTTCTTAAAAAACTTTTAATCCATTGAAGAGTGGGTCCACATGGTGTTCAAGACCTAACAATCCTAAAGACATTTATGGTAATCTACAATGATGAAGATACAACTAAAAATCAATATAATTCAAGTAAAATATACATAAATTAATTAAATTCAATATAGATAAACTTTAGAAAGGAATTTTGTAGAATTTAAAAATTAAATTGAATAACTCTATACAAATGTTATTTACTTAATAATGATAATAAATTTATCTTCCATATGAGTGATAAGGATGTGCAATAACTACTCTATAACAACACCCATGACTCATGATGATCGTTACGAGAAGAAATACCAACACATGATAGATTAAGACTACTCCAGATGCAGTAACTTGATGATGATGATGATGAATATAAGTGTAGGAGAACCATACCACTGATTGATGATGAGTATAGGCATACCTATAAATCAACAGGCCTACATGACCATTTAAAAGGGAAAATAGATAGGATTTATGAATAGTTGAGTAGTATAGACATACAATTGATCAACCTGTACTATAATAAATGCATTCATTGACACTTGCTAGGAGTCATTGTCGATGAGAATACTATTATATTGAAAGGTTCGGGTAGCCCTTCCTTGGTTTCCCCTTGATGATAATATATACTTGAGGAAGGATTGGCCAATAATATAGTTGGCTACCCTCAACAAGAATACTATTCTCAATAAGGGTCAATCATCCCTTTCCCATGGCCCCCCTTAATGAAAATATTATGCTCGTGGAAGGGTCAAGCTACCTTTCGTTAGGTTCCCCCTTGAAAAGAATAATGTGCTAGAAGAAGGGAAAACATCGATCAAAACCTAGAGTACTAATTAAAAATATGTGTGATGAGGAGGCAATAAACAAGATGAGTGGACTAGGTTGTTTTAAGAGAGAAAACATCAAACAAAATTGAGAGTACCAATTGAGAATACTTGTGATGAGAAGGAAATCAACAAGCTAACTATTGAAGCACTTTGAAAGCACAAATACATTTTAGACTGTTAAGTCAAGCTAATGTTTTTTCACAACAAAGATGCCCTACCACGAATGGAAATTGAGAATTTGTTTGATTGTGCCATATGGGTAGGATATGAGTAGGTGTGGGGGTGGTGTGGCCTATTTTGGTTGTAATTCGTGTTCCATCTTATTTCATTCCCAACTATTTAAAATTTCTAAATCTAAACAAAAGAAAAAACATCTTCCAAATCTAAAACAATTACCCTCAAAATGTTGGAAATTTTAGGTATTAATGAATAGTACAAATGATACCAATTAACATAACCCAACATCTAAGATACTAACCATAAGGATAACATGTATATCATGAGAAATACTTTTAGAAACTAATTTATAACAATTGACATATTGTAACTTTGAAAGAAATAAGAACATGTGGATAAATAAACACAACAATAACATGTTAAATAGAGATCAATATCATAAAATATGTAAAAATTAAAAATAAATAAATAAATACAAATTGATATTATGAAACATATAGACATGGAATATAGATAAATAACCATTAAAAACAAATTTATTTCACAAATGTAAAAACAATTACAAACACGAAAACAAACCATGCTCTTTTATAAATTCAAAACCACTTATTGTGAGTATTTATATTGCTATCATAAGTAAGAATGCATAAGTACACAAAATTAAACAATGATATTTAGGAAGTTCATAATCATTGATTATGACTATTTATATTGCTACAATAACTATCTGCTAAGTCAGACTTAGTATATGTTAATGTTTAAACCATTTTAATAGTTACAACAATTATTAAATTTACATTCTATTTTCTATACATAAATAATAAAATAATTGAGTATCACTTCAAATAGCAATTGATGTTTTAATAGTATACACCAATTGGTTTGGTGTAAGTTGTCAATCGATTTTTTCAATGTTTAAGTTTCAATGTGCATTAATGAACAAGTTTACATTTATTTTTCCTATCAAATATATTAAATCTTTTTAATTTTATTTTAAAATGATTTTGATATAAATTACATTTCACTTTTTTATTTAAATGCCATAAAATAAAATGCCATATATTTAACAAAAGACTTTATAAATATACAGCAGCTCAATTTGTGAAATCAACTTTTATCCTAATCGAGTAATATGCTACATTTAACCATCGTTATATTATACAAACACTTGTATCAAATCATTTTCATGAGATTTTTCAAGAAAAAACTGTGAATAATATTAACAACATAATATTTTCCAAGAAAAATAGTAACAATAACATGTGCATTAGGACATCATTCGCTCAAAGTTGTTTATAGATATATAAATAAAATTTAAAAAAGAATCCATCTTTGAACTTTATAAAGGAAAGATACAATAATATGCAAATTGAAGAGAAAGTGAAACTACAACCAAGAAGGAAATTAGTTGTGCATATTATTTAGTTGCAAAGAGTGATAATTGCTTGAAACTAAATGAGAATTGGTGGATTTTCTCTCTAGTAAGAGCCATTTACTTGTTTTTATTTGGTTTAATTGAGTTGTTATGGGAATTTTAATTGTAGACTATGATTTCATTTTGGAGTTGTAACTCCATGCAATTTTAATTACAAATGTATGTTTATGCACAAATCCTTATTACATTTTCCCTAGTCCTTGGCTAGGAATCATGACGCCAAAATCACCCACACTACAAGATAGTGTTAATTTTTTCCAACCTTTTTCCACTCAGCAAACCCAATTATTTGATTAACTAAACATCATTATCCCCCCAGTCCAAAATATAAGGGGAAGAACAAAGTGAAAAATCCTCCCCGAGGACTACGAGGAAATGCCCCCAACCAACCCTATAATGTTGGGGTAAACCCTGACCCTACAAACCAAAACCAAAATGTTGGCACCAACAACCAATTCAAGCAAGTAAATAACAATGGCCTTAAGACCAATTTTCCTTGTGCATTATGCAGTGAGTGTGGTTATTATACATGTCATTTCCCCTAAACCATTGAGTACAAAAGGATGAAGGAATTGTTATCCAATTCGAATGCTAGTCCCCCACAAGGAACTACTACTCCCCTAATAGTTCTCTAACCCATCACAACTGATAGTATTGTGAAATATCATTATGTAATAGGGAGTAATCACTAACCAGAGGGAGACCATAAATTCCTTCCAGCAAGTAGGCTCCCATTAGCCTCTAAATCCTACTCAAAATAGATGATCCTTCCTATCATAACATTTACTTTAATTTTATTGAGATACACATTCAAAATTACAATCAATAATATGACACAACCACTTACCTTAATATGGTGGAGTGTGATGATTTTCAACCCTCAACTAGTGGTCCTTTGCAATTTTGTGCCTTAGCAACAACCATGCACCACATGTACCAAAGGCACCTCTACATCACACTACTCATAACCCTCATGTGAGGTCCACTCGTAGTTATGGCATCATGGAAAACTTGACACAATCACCTACTACCCTGGCATTGAATTCCTCCAAATCTATCCTTCTCAAAAGAAGCCCTTACTATCAACTTTGGGTGTTGTTGATTCTTTAGATTCACACCTAATGAGTACCTTCAACTTGGAAAACTATGATCCTAGTCTACCCTCATTAGTTACATTTCAAATCCTTGTCTCAATAAAAGAACATCACAATCCATCAATGTATCATCGACAAGGGTGCATCTACTAGTATAATGTCCACCACAATCTAGTGAGAGTTGGGATTTCCCATGATGACACCATCTTCCATCACCTTTAGGGATTACAATGGTCATCCTTCCTAATGGGATTTTTAATTACCTTTCTAATTTCTTATAAAGACAATTAGAAAGACTTTTCATTTAATTATCAATCTAGGATTCGTATCAAACTTGTGAACTATCGTGCACTGTATATGCCAAGGAAAATCATTCAAACACTGTTCTCACTACGAATTTGTAGCAAGAGAAAACGATCAGATGAATATTTCAAGATATATTTGACAAAGTCACCAATTCTAAGAACAAAAAACTTAGCCAAATATTAACAGTCTAAACTCTCTCGGTTGATCCTGGAAGCACTTAGTGTTGTCACCCCTAACTAAGTGGAAAATTGAAAGAAGTAACAACTTGCTAATCTAATTCAATCATCTTAGAAGCACTTGGTGTTATAACCCCAATTGAATGTAATTGAAATGACAACTAATCTAATTTAGTTGGCCTGGAAGCACTTAGTGTTGTAGCCTCAGTCAAAATGTAATTGAAATGGTAGGAATATAATCTAATTGCAGAAACCATACTCGGTCGATTACTAATTCTAAATGGTGATTGTGCCAAGGAATATTTTCCTCCTTTCAATATTGTAATTAATATTGAAAGAGATATGCATAAAGTTATCCTGAAATTATGTTAAGTGTTGGGATTACACAAGATTAGACCATGGAATCAAGGAGATAAACACAATGAAAAGTAACTGAAACAGAGTATGTTTAATGTTACAACAAAATGTAAACAATAACCAAGAACATAAGAAATATGGAAATCAATCATTTCATAAATCGAATCTATGCTACAATGCAATAATACAACAATAAATAACTAAGGAGGGGAGCCTACCTCCCTAAACGAGGCACTGGTTGATTCCTTCAATCACACACTAAACTTCAGATACTCATTAACAAATAAGAAATACAGAAGAGCTAAAACATGATTTTATTATTGAACAATAGAGTTAATGTTACAATGATAAATTCTCCCCTTTTTACTCGAATTGAGTCGGGTTCTTATACAATTCATACCACTCTTTTCTTAGTAAGAAAGAGTTGAGGACAACCATGACGATCTACAATCCTTTGGTTATTCTCAATTTTGTTTCAACGGTCCAACCAGGATAGGAAAGGTGGTTATTCTCATGACCGAGTGTCCTTATCAGTTTGCAATAATTTGTTGAAGCAGTTGCCTCAATTATCTTGGATTGGTGACCTCCATTTGTATATTTTTCATTTTCCCCAAACTTGTTTGCCACTAGTTGACTCAAAATAGCGGCCTAACTATCCATCTATACTTTCCCAGATGATGTGCTTACCATTGAAGATGTGGCAACCACCTCATCAAATCTATCACAATTGTGAAGATGGGGGGGTTTAAATGCTCATGGTGGAAAATTTCTAGTAGTGGTGGTGACAGGTGTTGCAGCAGCGACACTAGCCAATGTTGCAGCAACAATTTGGCATGTGTTGCGACAACTGGTGTTGCAACAAATGGAAATTTGTTGCAACAACTGGAAATGTGTTGGAACATATGGAAATGTGTTGCTGCAACTAGAAACGTGTTGCAACAACTAGAAACCGTGTTGTGGCAATTGGAAAACATGTTGCAACAACTGTAAAAAGTGTTGCAACAATAGATCGATAAAACTGATGGTGTCACATCAACAGCCTGAGGGGTGTTGCAAAAATGTTCTGGTGTTGCAACAACCCTTTTGTAGTACCCGTGACATTTTTCCTGGAGCAATATCTTAGCACTCTTTCATTAGTGAGCATAAAAGGTCTTATTTCCCTTAATTACACTAGAAAAAACACTTGAAATGACATAAGTTGTGAGGAAGCATACATGAGGAAAAACATATCATTATACTCAAAATTAGGTTGGAAGGATGGGAAAAAGTGGCACAAAATGGAAAGGTAAAGGTATGAAAAGGATGGTGTTTCATACACCTGTCATCTCCCCCCAACCAAAAGTGTTGTATGTGCTCATGCAATCGAGTTGAAAAGTCTAAATCTACATGGGAGGCATTGTAATGAAGATTGTTGAGGCTAAATTTTGAATGTCCTTTTTCAAACACTGAATAGTACCCTCCATTTTCTGCAATTATTTGCCAGTAACCTTCTTCCTCCTTTTTACACTAGTCATAATTCAGTTGATATTCGGATGAAGGAAACCAAATCATAGGGTGATGAAATCTCATCCCTACCATGTATTTCCACATGTATTCATACAATGAATGTATATGCTTACTCCTTCCAATGGCACTATAAAATTGTGATAATTGAAGGCATATCTCTTCCTTATCTCCACCATGACTTGTTCTCATCTCTATCTACTTCCCTGTAGGGCATATCACATCAAGGATTCTATGCACTTGATGCAATCACATATTTATTCTTCTTGGTTGTTAGCCATGAAGGATGCATATGTCTAATAATTAACCCATGCATAGTGTGAGATAAGAACATTCTTAGGCTCAAGGAATTATCTTCTTATCGAGAGGTTACAATTCTCATTATGTTGGGTAACAAATAGGGCATTCTTCTACTGGGCATGGTTTATCACGAATGATGTAAAGTCCCTCAGCTATATGTCTCCAACAAAAGGAGTTGGATTCCATTTTGGGTCAAAATCCAAGAGAAGGTTATGTTGGTAGAGTTCACACAATAAGTCCTTATCTTCTTTACTACTCTCATATTATACCTTCAAGAAGGATTTTGTAAAGGTCATTTTGTAGGCCCTGCATGTTGTTGCTACTCCAAATTGGAATAGGAAGTGTCTCTCATTTAGGAATACTTAATAGATAGGAGAGGATGCTCTATAGCTGAAAATATATCCCAAAAGGGAATAGCTCAGAAGCCACGTCTACACTATTTTTTCCATCGCTCCAATTTAATTCAATGGGTTGTTCATTTATCATCCCATCTCTACCTCGAGTTATAGATGGATTTTTGACACTCTTCAAGAGGAATTGTTCCTTTTTCATAAGCTTTAGCCATACTTTTCCATTTGGCCATGTCGGGCCTCAGCTAGAAATCACCCTCATGTATGTTTGGAATATAACATCCTTCATATAGGGTCCATCTATTTGGGTTTCCTCATCTATCTACTATGAGGGTATTACCTCCTTTTTTTATCTCCTCAGTCCTCAGTCAAGGTCCCCTTAGTTTGAGTTTTCTCATCTATTTGCTCAGGAGGAATTAATTCCTTTGTTTCGTCTCCTCACTATTGGGTAAATGTCCCCTCAGTTTGGGTGTTAGCATCCACTCTTTATGGGAGTACCAATGTTCTTCCAATTTTTTTTTCCTCCATGGCTAGTTTACATATCATTCTTCAAGTTTATTACAAACTTGTTGGTTGAAATCAGCCACCTAGGCGAGGCAATCAAGACTTATTTGGCCCCATTTTAATCTGGCCCTTGATATTTTCACCCTCCTTTGTAGTTTCTGATTGATTCTTCTTAAATTAAGATTTTTTTGCATAAGGACAGAGTGCAATGGCCTTAAAATGTTACTTGAAATGAGTTGTTTCTTGTTGTGATTGAGAATTCTTTGCTTTGAGGGCACAGTGTGATCCTTCGTGACCTTCGATGCTACAACATGATCTCCCTCAATCTCTTCTTCTATAGGTTCCACTTATCTTTTTGGTTATTGTGTTACAACATGTATTTCTTATGTCTATTCCCCTCCTCCTACTAGTTCTTATGTTGCAGCAAGGTCCTTTTTTTTTGGATGAAAAGCATGTCCTTTTTTTATTTGGAAGTTTTAACTCAAGCAATGATTTAGATTTTATTTTTCTCATGGATCGTTCCTTTCCTTTTGTGGGTGCACTCTCCTCATGGTCATGGGAGGTTTCATGGTATGTCTCTACCTTCCTTGAAGGTTTCCCTAGACCTGTTGTTTCAACCTCTTGTGTTACAATAGGTGTTTCATTTCTTTCTCGTCCAGTTTCTGCAAGTGGTGGAGGAAGACTCATGATGTCCTCCCATGCAAAACCTACTCATTCTAGTGCATGTATTACAAGGAGATTAACAATCTCATGGTGAGAGAGGAAATCTCGTGGTCGCTTGTCCCTTTGGACACTGCGATCCATTTGTTGCAATACTTTCTAAAGAAAGAAGGGGATGTTGACTAAACTTTGGCATCAAAGGTGGTTCAAAATATTCATGTGATACTAGAATATGATTTTGTGGTTCCTTTCACAGGTGAAGTATTTCTTAATGTGATATGCAACCTTTTCCCAGGGCAAAGACAAGGATTTTTTTCAAACCCATTCCCTTTATTTGCTAATTCTTCCCCTACTTCCAAGAATTCATCCTTTACATAAGGTAATGCCAATTTTTGGTTAAACCATCATTCTCCCTCCTATGGCAGACCTATTACCATGGCTATCACTTATTCATTCACTATTATTAGTAATCCACAAACCTGAGCCTTGTTTTCCTACAGACTAAGTGAAAAGTTCATAGAAATTTTGTCATCAAACTCCTATAATATTTCAATGTAAATCACCCATCCTACATCCTAGAAGAATCACCATACCTCATTGTCAAATTTAGGAGGACTGCATCTGGCTTGTGATGTATGATGGAGCCACTCATGGTTTTCACAAAAAAATTCAGTAGCAAAATGGAAACTTCACAGACCTAGTCACAGAGGAGGTCTTACAACACTATGGTTGGGGAGGAATAACGAAAAATCCAAGTTCATCACCTTTTGAAAGTAATAAGCCAGCGGAGGTGACATGAAATTAAAAAGTTATGTTGTCAAAACGATATGGTGACGATGAGATAGTTAGGTTGTACAATCTTTTATGTCATGGGATTGGTGGGAAGATAATTCGAACACATCGGTAATGGGTGGTGATAAATTGAAATAATGACTATTTATGGAAATTAAGTGACCGCACTTGGTAAGGGCATCAGGAAAATCACATCAACGTTATGTCAATTAAGTGGTATGGAACATGGACAAGGGGAGCACATACCTTTAATGCTTACCTCATGTGATTATTTGACTTGTTCATCCACGCTTGGTTGGATTGACATCACATAATGTTGCGTTGGTTTTTGGGACATATCGATTGGTGGTCCATTAATGACCTGATGCAAAAAATATAGGAGAATTTTGTCCAGTTTGCTAATCTATTGAAGGCGTTGACAATGTTCTTAAGATGGATCCATGCCTAGTTGAAGTGGAGTCCTCAAAGTTTTCACTTCGATCTCTATGGGAAAAATAACTTGCTCCCTATACACCAACTCGTATGGAGTACACCATGTGGTGTTTTTCCAGGTGATTATGTATGTCCATAATGCGTCTAGAAGTTTATCTTCTCAATCCTTAAGATGAATTTGAACAATCTTTGTCAATATGTTCGCAAGGATTTTATTCGTCCCTTCCACTTGCCCATTGGCATGCGGATGATATGGAATGGTTATCTTGTGCTTAATATGATAGAGCGATATAATGGTTCTAATGTGCCTGAAGGTATATTGATCTCCCCCATATGTTACAATCTCCCTGGGTATCTCGTACCTGATGAATATTTCTCTATGGATAAATTATGCCACAACTTGTATTGTTGTTGTTAAGAGGGAATTCACTTCCATCCACTTTGTAACGTAGTCTATCAAAACTAGGATGTAGGAGTTTTTCCATGATGGAGGGTTAATAGGTCCTGTGAAATCAAGGGATTGTTTTTCAAAATTCTCTACTACCAGTTGTGTTTGTAGAGGAATTTTGATTGACTGAATTGTGTGTCCCATCCCATGGAAATTGTCACACCTTTTTACATATTCTTTGGCATTGTGGAAGATAGTGGACCAGTAATATCCAAGGTGAATTACTTTATAGCATGTTCTTTTATCCACAAGGTGTCCTTCGCAGGGCCCATCGTGACATTCCCTCGGGATGTCATAAATCTCTTCTTCCCTTACACAACGTCAGATGACAGAATCTGATCCTATGTAGAAAAGACACCCTTCAATATAGGAATACCTGCAACTTTTTTTGACGACCCTCTTTCATTATTTTGGTGATAGGTGTGATGGAAGTTTTCTTTTAGCCAAGCAATTAGAAACATCTACAAACCAAGGTGAGTTAGTAGATACTGTGAAAAGGTGTGCATTAGGAAAAATTTTCTCGACCAAGGGTGCATTGCCATCATTGAAAAGACACAAAAGGAAGTCAACAACAATGTTATGTTTCATGGGTTTGTCCATGATGGTAATGCTGAACTCTTGTAATAGTAGTAACCATCTAGTCACCCTGCCATGAGTGATATATTTATTCATTAAATGTCTTATTGCAGCATGATCAATGTGTATGATTATAAGATATCCAATTATGTAATTAAGAAACTTATTTATAGAATTGACAAAAGAAAGAAACTTTTTTTTGTGACTGTACAATTTATCTCAGCAGGCGTAATATTCTTACTAATAAAGTATATTGTATGTGACTTACGTGATTATTCTTGTTGTCTAAGCACAACTGTAATGGTGGTGTATGATGCGTCCATGGATATGTGAAATGGAAAATACTAGTTTGGTCCCCTCATAATAGGTGTTTTTTTTCATTTCTCTTTTAGTTCTTCAAAATCACTCTGGCACCTGTCAATCCAATTGAATTCAACATCCTTTGTGAGTAATAGGAATAGGGGGCATGCAATTTTTTCAAATTTTTCTATAAAGCGTCTATAATATTCAACCTTTCCTAGAAAATTTATTCCCTTTTTTTGTGTTTCTAAGGTAGGGAGTTTAAGTATTACCTCTATGTTCGATGGATCGTCCCATATACTTGTCAGATATATGTGATTCCCCAGGACAATACATTTTGTTAACATCATGGCGTATTTCTCATTGTTGAGAGCGACATTGGACTCCACGCATCTATTAAGTACTTTCTCTATGTGAATGAGATATGATATGAAGGTGTCACCATATGTTTTGAAATCATCCATTTACACTTCTACGCATTCTCGAATGAGATCGGAAAATATACTTAGAACTACCCTTTGATAGGTAGCTAGAGCATTACAAAGTCCAAATCGAAACACCCTATATTCAAATGTTCCCCATGAGAAATTGAATGTGGTATTATCTTGATCCTCGGGTGAAATTTGAACTTGGTTGTAGCTACTAAACCCATCAAGGAAAGAGAAGTTTTCTTCTTGACCAACATGTCCAACTCTTAGTCAATAAAGAGTAGGGGAAAATGGTCCTTGTGTTTAACTCCATATAGTCAATGTAGATCCTCCATTTACCATTCTTTTTGGGAACTATAACGAGCGGAGAGACCCATTGTTTGTTGGATATAGGATATATGAAATTTATAGAGAGTAGTTTTTGTAGTTCTTCCTTAACTATCTCCTTCAATGTTGGGTTCATCCTATGTTGCAGTTGGCGAATGGGTCTAAATTGTTATATATATATATATATATATATGTTGTGTACAAAAGTATAGGTGGATTCCTAATGATTTCATTAGTGGGTGTCTCTTGTGTTATTGGTGGTGCATCATCCATGGAGATATTTTCTTGAGCATGTATATTGAGGATATGATTAAGGACATGTCAAGAAGATGATGAAGAAGAAGCTATGAAATCATTAATCTTGTCATCTTTTGTTTTTTCTCTGACAACAAGGTATCATTCTACTGAAAGCACTTGTTGGGACACCTCCTCATCCTCATCCTCCCTATCATCCACCCAAATGGGTGATTTTGGGTCGAAATTGGCCTTAGTTGGGGGGTAAAAAGAGAGTTTTTATTAAATTCCATGAGCAATTTCCATGCTCCCAGATCTACAACCTATATAGGTGTTGTCAGTTACCATCCATGGTGATCCCAGAATCAAGGGGTATCCACAAAAGAAAGTCTTGGGTTGTAGGACCATAAAATCAATGGGGTAATCCCTGTTAATGTTTATGACATTATTATAGTTCTTTGCATTTCATAAGATAAGAGCATAATAAGAACAAGATCACTGAGAAATACACATCCACAAGAGACACAACATTTATCCTGGGAAACCCTCTAGGGGAAGAAAACCCAG
>ML780877.1:317526-341767 GCA_009831015.1 Picea engelmannii | reverse complement strand
GGGGAAGAAAACCCAGCAAAAACTTCCTTATCATAAATAGCCTATACAATGTTCAAGAGATAACTCAACCAATACAGAAAAGTCCTCCTCAAGAGATGCGCCACCCTTCTTCTCCTCTCACCAACTTGAAATTGCAGCTTACCTCATAAGAAAATGAGCAAGTGAAGTGTGTGTCAGAAGTGAGGCACTAGCCTCTTATTTATATCAATCTGGCACGTGTGAAGAGACACCATCTGGCAGGGCCGACCTCTCACACTGGGTGGGTAAACCCACCTTTAATTAATTTTTTCCCTTTCATTATAACTGTTGGGGCCGACTTCTTATTCTGCACATTGTAATTGTCCGATGACCAATCCGCAAAAAGGGATTTGGTCCTTATACAATTATCAACTTGATTAATCCTCAATGGGGTTAATCTAATAACAATAATATTAATAATGACATGATTAATCCTCAATGGGGATTTAATCAAATAATAATAACATGATTAATCCACAATGGGGATTTAATCCAATAACAAAATAATAAGAATGCTCTTCGCAGTTACATTATTTCAACACTCCCAAGATTCCATCGACATTACTACATCTTCTAGGATTCCCTCTATTTTTACAGTGGATCAGTCTTCTAGTTGTAATACCATTGGGGTATGTCTAAGGCTGATAAACCCTAAGGTTCTCATGGTCTCTCGATTCATGACATTGATGGCAGCCCCTAGTTTGATTAAGGTATTATGGATGGTGGTCCCATTAATTTGAACATCGACTATGGTACTACCAAGGTCTAAATATTTAGCTGTGGAAACCTCGTTGATAATTAAGTCTTCCAATTTTCCTATCACATGCACTATCTGGGGATATTTCCTTTATGTACCTGGTCTTCGTAGGCATAAATCCTTAATGTATTTTTAGTATATTGGGATGTCTTTGATATCTTGGAAGAGAGGCATTTAGACACACACATTCTTGAGTTCCCCTAGGAAGTCAAATTATGATTGAGTAGGAGGTTTGATGATATTTAGTCTTTATGGAAATGGTGGGTTTTTCACCTCCTTCTCGTTCTAATCTAAGTTCAAAGTAGGGGGTTGTTTGGTTGAAGGATTTTCAAGTGGAGATTCTTCTTCATAGTCTTCTATATTCACTGGTGAAATCTGATTTATGGTTTCCCCATATCTTAAGTGTATATATTGACATTCTAGGGAAGAGATAGAGTAAGCAGGGTGATGGTCCTAGGTGATGGTACTATTGTATCCTTGGATCCTTACTTTACTTTGTCAAAATGGGGGTTTCACAAACTTAATAGGTGTTGTGAAATGTATATGCAGTGTGCACTGATAGTAGTATAGGTCTTAGACTGATCAAGGATTGGAATGCATGAAATGGTGTAGGAAATTGAAATGTCAAAGACAAACTTTAATCTACTTCTTGAATGAAAAGCACACCAACTTGACAGGACAATTAATATAAATTACAGAAAATGATTTTAGTCTAATGGCAGGAAATAAATCGTACTAAACCATAAAAAGAAAACTGAAAGAAGAAGATGAATTCATTCTAGTGTATGACAAAAAAAATGCAATTAAAGAAAAGCTAAACTGATGCATGGAATAAACAAGTTATTTTATGCCTAACCCTTTAATCAATTACAATCCATACATATTCTTAATTTTTATTGTTGTTCTTATGAAAAGAAGACTAATATAAAACTAAATTATTCCTATAGGAGGTTTCTACAGGAACTATACAGTTTCTACAGGAAACTCCTACATGAAGCCAAAAGAGGCCTAGAAAGATAGTGTAAGTCTTTTGAAGCATCAACAAAGCTAGACTATAATAAAATGGAATATATTCAATGTTCTTGGCTTTGGAAAGACACCCAAGAGTGTTCCTATAAGATGTTGAATCTTTCTACAGGGTGTCTGTTGTAACTAACCAATTAATGATAACCTGACAAAAAGCACAATTAATCATACAAAACTATATTAAGATTCGAAAGGAAATAAATGTTAATTAATCACTATCTTAACATCTAAAGAACTAAAGAAATTGCAGCAGTGTCCTTGAGCCCTCTTGAGTGGGCCCTACCCAAGAAGCACAATGAACCTTGAGAAAACTCTAATAAGATAAAAACAAGACCATCTTCATTCCATTAACATCAGTAGTACATTAAGAGAAAAAAGACTCTAATTCTTCAACAAAAGTATTCAGAGAAGAATCTAAATACAATATTATCAAAAAATTGTCTCTTTATCTCCTCAGCTAGAGGTCTATATATATTCTTGAGAGTTTGACATCCTTGCTTAGATTGATGAGAGAAGTGGAGAAATAGGGTATCTCATTCAATCCCATTTAGATATCAAACCATTTTTTATTAGGAGTGGATATTAATGAACAAAGAGCACTCAAGAGGTAGGTGGGGACAATGTCCCTTAATTTGTGGTTCGCAATGCTTTGAGGGAGACAAAATCCCTTATTTTTAGGATCGACGCCCTTAAACTCTCTTGATTCATAGAGTTCGACCTACTTGGTGCTACACAAATTTTTTGGCATAGATATTAGAGTAAAAAGGTATAATGTACACAAAATTCCACCTCAAAACACCTTTACTAAGAAGCATGCAAAAATATCCATGACTTACTATTAAATATGGTCAAAAAGAAGTATTAATTCATATTGTGGTGGAAAAATCTACCTTTGATGATCCTTTAAGATAGGAAATTATTGGGATCATAATCACCCACCAATTGAAACCTTGCATATGCTTTGTGCAACAAAATTTGGTTCCTCTGCTCTCACTATTGTTGTTGTTGTCCACTAGGCTCCTAACCATTTCTAGGTTATTTCCTTGTACCTTGTTTTTGTTCACTAAGTTTCTACTATTCAACACTTTGTTTTTTATCATCAAATTTTTTCCTCATGTCCCATGCCACATACCTTGTGATGGCTTGATGTTCATGATATCCCTTGTTTTTCACAATCTCGACCCACTCTTCTTATTCATTTCATGTGTTGAGGTCAACCACTAGTGCTACATGGAGAAGGAGTGGGGTATTCATCTTCAACCCAATCCATTTAGTTTTCATCTTCCTTAGGGTCTCTTTATACCAAGGTGTCCTTAGGAGGGAAATTCACAGGGTATTGGGAGAGTGAGGCTCTATGATTTGCAAGCTATGAGGCAAGGAGTGCCACCTCTTGTGGCAAGCCTCTATTGTCGCTTCTCCCAACAATCTTAATGAGTCATCTAAGTGTTCTTCTCCAACTATAACAAGGTTTCATAGAGGAGATTCTCTACAAGGGTTTTTGTCTTGGAGGTACCTTCAATGGGAAGTGGTTTTTCTTGTTTTACTATTGTCTCCTCTTGAGGTTCCTTCCATTTTGCTTCTTTTGATTCTTCTAGACTAGGGGAATCTTTTACCTCTTCTACTTGGGGTGTAATTGTGAGTGGAGTAACTAAATTTGGGATTTTTTTTTTACTCCTTTTTATTCTGTTAGATCTTCTCCTCCTGGGATGAACCCATTCTGCACTAGTGATTTTTATGGGATTGACAGAGGGGGTCCCTAGTGCAATTACAACATCATTCACTTCCTTGTATTTCTCATCTATTTTCTATTTTTTCTCCTTTTTCTCCTTCTTTTTATATTTTGATCATTTGGGTCTAGTTATTCTTTTAGGTTCTTCCCCCTTCTTTTTATCCTCTTCACTCATTGTTGCATGTGCCTCTTCAAATGCTTGCAGATCCATATTTATGAAATATTCCCACAAAATTATGTACTTCAAACTCCTGAGGGCATATGAAACTATCAGTTTTTAATCCCATGATGTGGTAAAAATTCATGTTTTCCTTTCTTCACTTTTAGGCTCATTTTCTTTAATGACTGGAGGAGGAAGTAAGGAATGATAAAGTTCTTATGCAGTTCATGATTTGAAAGGTGTCTGAGCTAGTGTAGTAGCCTGCACTAGTAAGTATATACCACACTTATTTTTCCCTCACAAGTGATGTACTTGATGATGTGATAGGCCACTTATGGCCAGGGATGAGGGGGGATTTCCCTTTTAATACCATTTTTTTATTCATCAAGTTTTTCATTTAGGAGGAAGAATGCCTTTTTGGCATTCATGGCTTCTTGTCTTTCCTATTTATCCCAAGGGAGACCCATGGGAAAACTATATATCTTGTTGATGGAGGCTTCATTGGCTCTGATTATCAATCTCCTTAATGTGGCCACATACTCCTTCTCTTGTATATTCTAAAAATTTAGAGCAAATTCCATGGCCACTTCATCATCATACCCTATAAATCTTTCAAAATATCCCAACCAATTACACTTTTGAAAAAATTTCAATATCTATGGATTATCATAGACCCTAGAAGGTTCTATTGGAACCCTCTTCTTAAACCCATCTCCCATGGTTTATGTTGATGAGTAAATTTCTCAAGGATGGTCTCAGGGAAAAAGTCTTTGAAGAGAGAAAATAAGAAAAAAATTGGTTATCGTATTCCTATAAAGGCACTTGTTCAGAAAATATGACAGCTTGAGCTTGCTTTTAAAGGTAATTATTTTGGTTGGAAAATTGCAACAAGAATTTACTTTGCGGGAGAAAAAATTTGAGGGCTCTTCATCAAATTCGGGACAAGATAGTCTTTCCACAATCGTTTCTACAGGAATTGTGCAGTCGAATTTCTACAGGATTGTATTCCACAGGACTGTGTAAATCTGGTTTCTATAGGACATGGGTTCTTTGCTCAAGAACTCATATAAACCCTATSAATGACCATATGTATTTAAATCATATAATTTCAAACAAAAGATGATAAGATTTAACAATGGAGAGTGATTTCTTTGGCTATGAGGGTTTAATGGCTACCTGTAAGAACCTTGTTCCTGGAAAAAWAATTAGCTCCCTGGCAGAATGTTTTGCTCATCTTCCTAACCTACRAGCTCGTCTCCTTGCTTATCACATCTTGAACTCGCCCTTCTTTTCTTACAATTTTTAAATGGTGCTCAAATACCCTCTTTTCTTCGAGTTATGCCTGAATTTTCATATTTGGACTGTTGTCTGGTCACAAATGTCGACTTGATGGCTTAAGTAGTCTTTAATTCATTCATTTTAGTCTTTAATGACTTTTGGAATGATCTGTCACTTGATTTACTTAACTTAACATGTTAATTGAACCTTAGTACGAATTATGGTCACCCCCCGACTGATGAGACAGGTGAACATCCTCGTTCTCATCACCACATTAGASTTTTATACATGTTTTGACCATATGAAATAAGCATGGATATATAATTGTATTTTTCTTAATGAATGTTGAATAGGGGAGACAATTGTGTTACCTATGTTACCTTTGCATGCATTTGATTTGTTTTTGCAAGTTGCAGGAGTAATAACAAACTGTAGTGTTGGTCGTCATTCCTTGGCTGAAAACTCATTTGATGATTTGTAGACCAA
Organism: Picea engelmannii; assembly: GCA_009831015.1. Lineage (NCBI taxonomy): Eukaryota > Viridiplantae > Streptophyta > Pinopsida > Pinales > Pinaceae > Picea > Picea engelmannii. The sequence continues at coordinate 336,313 of ML780877.1, read as the reverse complement.
TTTCTTGATATGGGTGTTGAAGATTTTCCCTTTGATATGGGTTTTGAAGACTTTCCTTTAAAAGAAATATCTCTGATATCATGGCTTTAATGCATTCTACAGGATACAGAGTATCTTGTAGAACTTCATTTTTCAATGCTAGATATTTTCTACATGATACAAAGTATCCTGTAGAAATGTAATTTTTTCATCCTGATGCTTGTATTTGATGTAGAAATGGCTGAAGAAGTTTGTGATGCTGTTGATTCTAGCAATTAGATTGCTAGTGTTGGTCTTGTCCTTTGAATGTTTGTTATTATTTGTGGAATGATGTTGTAGGTTGATCCTATAGAATCCTATAGGATAATCTTGTATAATTTTGTAGGATGACCCTGTAGATAAAATTTACTAGAAAAAGGGTAAAAATGTAAAATGAAGAATATGGAAAATGTTATTGATGTATAAAAAAAAAGAAAAGGTTTTTTTTTTTTAATGACAATGATGGAAAATGTGATGTATGGACGATGATATTGGAAGTGCAAATAATTGAAAAGCGCTTACTTTCCTTATTTATTGTCGCTGACTATTTTTTTATTTTCTTCTTGTGCAAATGGTTGCTACAAATAAAGTCCTTTGGAACCTGCAAAACAAAACATTAGTATTCTAAAAATATTTTTCTTTTCTTCTTTTTTTTCTTTTTTTTTCTCAAGGAAGAAGTGTCATCATTGGTTTTCACCAATGCTTTGCCTCATCAAGACTCTAGGAGGTTTTCTTGATGAGTATATTTCTTATTCCTTAGATCTGAGACTGCCTCCATTGGAGGTTTTCACCCACAGATCTATCCTAGATGCCTCAGGAAGGTTTTCATCCATGTATGTTATTTTTTTTTCATATCTCATTATTTGCATGGATTGAGAGCATCTATGCTATAAATCACATCCAGATTTTGTGTCTTCACAACTATTGTAAATTCTTCCCTCGTCATTGTCTTGTTGTAAAATTTTAGCATGAATCCATTTACTAGCAAGGGAATTTCTTCTTCAACAATGGTTCTGATCTAGACTGAATCATTATCATAGCATTGTTCGATAGTGTAGGGTCCTAACCACCTGATCATCATATTTCCCTTGAAGTATTTGAATATTGAATCATATAAGAGGGCCCAATCCCCTTCTTTGAACTTGCTAAGCTTAATTTTCTTGTCATGCTAATCTTTTCTTTGTTGTTGCACTAATTCAGTGTTGAAGAGTGCTTTCTTTTTGTACTCATCTAAGGCGATTCAATATTTCTATTTGTGCTAATGGTAAATCCATGTCCAATTCAGTTGGTGTTATTAATGTATGGTATTCAAATTCAATAGAGAGAATGATTTTCTTACCATATACTAACTCAAAGGGTGTGATCCCGTGGTAGTCTTCCATGTGATGTTGTATTCCCATGATGCTTCTGTAAGTTTCTTTGACCAATTTTTTTGTTCATGCTCACTGTTTTGGTGAGGATGTTCTCCAACTCTCGGTTGGTGACTTGATCCTATCCATTTTCTTGTGTATGGTAGGGTGTTTATTTCCTATGGCGGATGTTATGTTCCTTCGTGATTTCTTCAATAAGTCTAGATGTAAAATGAGGTCCTTGGTCTATGACTATCTCTCTTGGATAACCAAACCTTGAGAATATGGATTCTCATAGGAATGAATCTACATTAATTTGTTTTGTGGCATCCTTCATAGCTTTTACTTTATCCCATTTAGTTAGATACTTAGTGCATACCAGTATGTGCCTCTTTTTCCTTGATGGTGGATCAATTGGGCCTATAAAGTCCATGCCCCACTTGTTAAATGGATCCAATGATACTTGGGGATGAAAAGGCATCTCATTCCTTTATGTAGGCTTTCCCATTCTTTGACATTCATCACAATGTGAAGTATATTGTTGAGCATCTCTGTGTAGCGTCAGGCAGTAGTATCCAACTTGTAAGATCTTGTATATTGTTGAGCATCTCTGTGTAGCGTCAGGCAGTAGTATCCAGCTTGTAAGATCTTGTAGATTGTCCTCTTTATTGCATAATTTCCTACACATGGTTCATCATGATAAGCATGGAGGATATCATGTAACTCATATTCTCTTATGCATCTCCTCAAGACTTGGTATGGGAAAAGTTTGAATAGATAACCAACTACCCAAGTATAGGTTGATCTTTGCCAAACAATATTGAATCTTTCTCTGTATGAGAAGTGTTGAGGAAAATTCCATGTTGTGAGATAATTTTCTATGTCAGAAAAACAGGGGATTTGTGTTGATATGGAAAAGAGGTTCTCATATCGAAATTGATCATCAATCATTTCTTCTTCAGTAGGAATGGTCAACCTGGACAAAAAAAATTGCAACTACATTATGTTTTCCAGGCTTATCAAGAATAGTTAGATCAAATCGTCATAATAACAAAAAACATCTAATCATTCTACCATTGATGTCATATTTTTTCATCAAGTATCTAATGGAAGCATGATCTGTATGTACAAAAAAATTATACCCTATAACATAATATTTGAATTTATTTAGAGCATGAACTACTACTAAAAGTTCATTTTATGTAACAGTGTAGTTGAGCTCTACACCAACCAAACTTTTACTTATGAAATAAATTGCATAAGATTTTATATTCATCTTGTTTCAATACTGCTCCCACAAATTTATGTGATGCATCAATGTGAATATGATATGGAAGAGACCAATTGGGACATTGTAACACAGGAGTAGTTGAGAGTTTTTTATTTTATTGTTTTAAATGCTTGTTGACAGTTTAGATTCCAACAATAATCTACATCCTTGGATAGCAGTGTAAACATGGGAGAAGTTATTTTATTGAAATATTTGATGAACCTCATGTAGTATCCTACATGTCCAAGAAAACTTCTGATATATTTTGGTTTCAGAGGGTTAGGAAGTAGTGTGATGATTTTGAATTTGATTTTTTCTACTTCAGTCCCTCTAGGGGACAGATGGTGTCCTAACACAATCCATTCATTCATCATAATATTGCATTTTTCATTGTTAAGGGATAGGTTCATTTACCTACATCTTTGGAGAAAATTATACAGATTGTCTAAGGATTCATCAAAATACTTCCCATAAGGGGTAAAATCATCCATATAGATATCAACCTTATCATGGATGAGTTCTGAAAATATGTTGAGTATTTCTATTTGGAAAGTGGTTGGGGAATTACATAGGTCGAATGGTAAGACTCTGTAGGAAAATGTGCCTCAGGGACAAGTAAATGTTATTTTGTTGTGATCTTCAGGATTGATTTGAATTTGGTTGTATCCACTAAATCCATCTAGGAATGAAAAGTATTCCTTCCCATATAAGAAATCTAAGACTTGGTCAATGAAGGGTAAGGGGAAATGGTCATTTATTGTATCCTTGTTTAAATCTAGGTAATCCACACATATCCTCCATTTCCCATTCTTTTTTGAAACAATAACTAAAGGAGAGACCCCTTCACTCTCTGAAATTGGATATATGAATTTGACATCTAACAACTTTTGAAGCTCTTGTTTAACTATATCTTTCATTGCATGGTTCATCCTTATTTGGGGATGCCTAATAGGTTTGCAATCCTCCTTGATATAAACATGGTGAGTACAAATAGAAGGATGGATGCATTTCATGTCCTTATAATTCCATGTAAAATCTTCAATATTTCTTTTCAACACATCTAATAACTTTTTTTCTTACTGACTAGTAAGTTTATTGTTGATTTTGACTGTTTTTGCAGGGTTGGTCTCTATGGTTTAGATAGATAGATATTCAATATCAAAAATGAATAAGTCTGACCATAATTCTATTTTATTTTCAATGGAAGTTTCAGATTTGTTCTCATCATTTATCCCTTCTACTTTCACATCAATTGGATATTGATTTTGCAGAAAGTTTTCAAGGAAAGTGTCCTTATAAATTGTACTATTAGCCAAAGTTATGTTGATTATGTAGATGGGATAGGAAATTGTTTTTGTTATATATTATTCTTCTTCCACCCATATTGGAAGGTTTTCTGTTATCAAAGTATGGGCAGGAGGATAAATAACAATATGCTTTTGGGACAGACCATCTGTTATGGTCATGTTGTCTTCCCTACAACCAATGTATGCATTTCTTGTGACTAGCCAAGGCCTCCCCAAAATAAGAGGGTATCCATTGAATTGAGACTTGGTTTGAAGGACTAAGAATTCATTAGGTTACTCCCAAGAATCAATAGAGATTACGATATCTTCTAACATCCCTTTAGGTTTGACTGTGGATCTCTCTACAAGTTGAAGGACAATGGGAGTATCTCTCAAGAATCCTTGAAGGTTGAGTTTCAACATAGTATCATTGGTCATAAAATTTATGGTATCCACTAAATATATAAGAGTATTTTGGATCAAGGTTTTTTTTATGTGAACATTTACTAAAGAGATTCATGGATCCAGGTACTTAGGTACAATTAAATTCCCAAGCATAATGTCTGCTAGTTGTCCTATAACATTAATAGTGGGTGCATATTTTATTTTTCTCCCTGGAATTCTAATGCACTATTCTTTGATAAACCTATTGAAAACATGCACATCCTTGAGGGATTGTAAGAGAGGTATTTTTATACACAAACTCTTAAGTTCTCCTAAAATTTCTTTCTCTTTCAGGATAAGGAGGAGTTTTTGGTTGGGGTGAGGTAATATCTTCTTTCTCAAATTCTACATCTTTTATGAGTTTTGGTTTTTTTCCTAATACTTTTCTTGATCTAAGATTGATCTCTTGCACTTCTAAGGAATAAGTCTGATAAGTTGTTTCACTATTGTATATAGGTTGAACTTACTTGTTATTCATATTTGGAGTAGGTTGACCAGGTAACTGAGTTTTTTTTAGGAGGAACACTATTTTGAGTAGTGTTTTTGGGTTGAGGAAGAAGAGGCATTAATGCAGGTTGCTGAAATTTTTTTGGCCTCCATCCTTAAAGAGGTTGACTCCACTAGTGGCTTTGATTTTGTGGCATGTTAGGAAAGGATTGGTATGGAGGAGGAATTGGCGGTCCTTAATATTTCCAAGGATTTGTGTTTATCCAAGGAGATGGACTTGTATTATACCATGGTTGAAGAGAAATTTGAGTATTATATGCACCAACATTTTGAGCAGGGTTGAAGTTCAAACCTGTTTGGAAGGGTCTTGGTGCTCCAGGCCTCCTTTGATTGATGAAGTATAGTGATTCCACATTCTCCTATGCTCCTCAAAATGTAGCTTTCAATCCTAGAAAAGAAGGGAATTTTTTATTTGGATTATTTTCTTCACAAATACCACAAACATCTATAAGGTATAGAGAGAACTCATTTCTAGGATGATTTTTAGTGAATTTAAGGAAACATACAACCAATTGTTTCTCTTCTTCTTGATCATGATTCTTCTACATCTGCAAAGTATACATTTGCATGGATAAAGAATGAAAAATATTGGTTTTCATATCTTCTATTAACCCTCCTAATTCATTCTTTATATGATTTGTAGGGTTAGAAGATTGAGGTACCAAACCTTTATTCCTTCTACCTTTCTTTCTTGAGGACCTTGAATGGTTCTTGAATATTCTTTTGATGTCATCATAGTCCAACTGATAGATATATCCATTGGATATGAGATCAATGTTTCCATAAGATCCTCTCTTACTCCTCTGAGTAAGACAAGATTGAGTGAGTCCTCATATAGAGTGTAGTTTTGAGCTCTTTTGTAACTTAGTCAAAATATCTCTTCAAAGTCTTTTAGAGATTCATCAGGTCCTTGTGTCATTCTGAAAATATCATCCCTTGTTTCCATTTCTCTGAAATAGTATCTGCATCTCTCACTGAAGGTATTTTTCATTTGATCCCAAGTTTTGATACTATTTCCCTCTAGCCTCAAACCATATTAGATTTGAATCCTTCAAGGTAGAAGGGAAAATTTTGAGCTTATGTCCATCACTAGTATAATCATGTGTCCTTCATATAACTGCAAACTCAAACAAGAAAGTTTAGGATCTTCATAAACAAGCCCTTGAAAATAAGGTAAGGAAGAAGGATTAATATTTTTCATTTTGGCCTCTCCATTGGATTCCCAAATGGGAAAATCAAATATCTCTTCATGACGATCCATGGCATGAGGTGAGGGATATTGTCCTTCCTATGAAATATTTTGAAATTCCCTAGCTTCCCTTTCCAAGAAACTTTCAAGTGTTTTAGGACCAATATCTGGATTGCTTGGACTTGTTTTTGGGGTGGGGGTTTTTGGAAAAAAAAATTGTTTCCTATCTCTAGGTATAGTCATTCATGAAGTTAAAGAAAGTAAAACTATGTTTTTTTCCCTTCCTATATATAATGAAAAAGAGTGTGGCCAGGATCTAACAATACTCACTCGAAGTGAAAGCACTTGGGATTTTACACTACATCAATGCTATATTGAGKTTGGCCTTATGAATGAGGTATATTTTATACTTCTCTAGGTCACACAAAAGAAAACAAAAAAAAAATGAAAATGATATGCATACTTTAGCACCTCCTCGACAATGATGCMAAAAATTGATGGCCCTAGGAATAACAACAATAATACTACTATATCCTTGGATCCTTATTGTAATTTTTCAAATCGAGGTTTGTAAAAACTTAAGAGGTGTTGTGCAATGTTTATGCAATGTGCACTGACAATAGTRTAGGTCTGAGTCTAATCAAGGGTTGTAATGCATGAAATGGTGCAGGAAATTGAAATGTCAAAGAGAAACTTTAAACTATTGCTTGAATGAAAAGCACACCAACTTGACATGACAATTAATATAAATTGTAGAAAAKGATTTTAGTMTAATGGAAGGAAATAAATCATACTAAACCATAAAGAGAAAACATAAAGTTGAAGATGGATTCGTTCTATTGTAYGRAAAAAAAACTGCAATCAAAGAAAAGCTAAAATAATGCATGGACTAAACAAGTTATTTTATGTGTGACCATTTGATCAATAGCAAGTCATATGTATTCTTAATGTTTATTGTTGTTCTTATGAAAAAGATTAAGATAAAATGAAATCTAGAACTAAAACATTCCTACATGAGGTTTCTATAGGAACTATACAATTTCTACAGGAACCGTGCAGTTTCTACAGGAAACTCCTATAGTAAGCCAAAAGAGGCCTAGAAAGATAGTTTAAGTCTTATGAAGCATCAACAAATCTAGACTATAATCAAATGGAATAGATCTGAGGTTCTTGGCCTTGGAAAGAAACCCAAGAGTGTTCCAATAGGTTGTTGAATCTTTCTACATAATTCCTACTGTAACTAACCAGTTAATGATAACCTGACAGAAAGAAAAAATAATCATGCAAAACTACATTAAACTTTGAAAGGAATGAAATGGTAACTAATCATTATCAAAACATGGAAAGAACTAAATAAATTTCAACAGGGTCCTTGATCCCTCTTGAGTGGGCCCTACTCAAGAAGCATAAGTAACCTTAATAAAACTCTAATAAGTTGGAAACAAGACCATATTCATTCCATTAACTTTAGTAATACATTAAGAGCGAAAACAATATAATTCTTCAACAAAATTATTTAGAGAAAAGTCTCAATACAATATTATAAAAAATCTTGATCTTTCTCTCCTAGGCTAAAGGGCTATATATAGTCTTGAGAGTTCTACCTCCTTGCTTAGATTAAGGAGAGAAGTGGGGAAATAGGGAATATCAGTCAATCCCATTTAAATCTCAAATTATTGTTGATCAAGAGTGGATATTAATGAACAGAGAGAACTCAAGAGCTAGGTGGGAACAATGTCCCTTGATTCTTGGTTGGAAGAACTCTGAGGGAGACAAAACCCCGTGTTTTCGGATGTTGGCGCCCTTAATCTCTCTTGATTCATGGAGTTTGACCTACTTCGTGCTACACACATATTTTTGCATAGATATTAGAGAAAAAAGATAATATACACAAAATTCCACCTCGAAACACATTTACTAAGAAACATGCAAAAATATCCATGAATTACTATTAAATATGGTCAAAAACAAGTATTAAGTCATATTATGTGGAAAATTGTGCCTAGGATGAGCCTTTGTGATAGGAAATAATTGGGATCATCACAAGGCAAAATAGAAATCCAGTAATATATGCTTGTTGTGTTTGTTTGTTATTGGGGTTAGGGATAGGTTGTGTAGGGAGTTGCGGTTGAGGAGGATGTTAGTTAGGTTGTTGGAGTTGTGGTGGTTATTGGGGGGGATGTAGGTTTTTGCGGTTGTTACTGTTGAGGCTGCCCAAAAGGTGGGTTTATTTTGGTTATTTCGATCCATGATTGCACCTATCTTTCTTAACGATGGGGTGTTTAGACCCAGGGTTCATCAAGAGTTTTCCAACAAAAACCCGAGAGCATTGGCATATCAATCCTCAGCCAAGCCTAAGGAAGGTCTCACCCAAGATGCAAAGAGGATCACATATACCATAAGGTCTTGTGACAGGTATGAAGGCTAAACACACAACAAGTCATCAGGATTGACATCCCTGCAACTCATATCTGACAAACTATTAAGACTAAGAATTGAAACAATACACACACATATTCAACTCATCCATGATAAAAACAAAATGGAATAGAACTATCACATCTTTATTACTAGATTTATTCCATCATAACAAAGATATATATTGCATAGGACAGATACATGTGACAACCATAGAACTTCATATATTTTGTAAATAAATCCCCATAATTACAACAATGGCGCAATGCGCATTAGCTCAAAACTCAGACATACACATACACAAAAAATATATTCAAGGCTTTACAACATTACAACATGATCAGAGAGAGCTTGATACTGAAGACTCAATGAATCTCTCTTCTCAATATCTAACTAGTCTAACTTGTTAACTGACTAACTTTATTTCTGATATTAGAGCTTCCTTCTATAGTTTTCTCAATTGGGGAGCATTGTCTCTTTCTGCTTTGCTCCACTCGTTTGTTTGACAAAAATACCTCGTACACTTCTGGTGTCTTCCAGTGTTCCGCATAGACTTTTTGTATCAAGGAAATCTTAACGACCTGACCAACTCATATTTTGGTAGTCCCATGTCCTCATATGTTGTTGGCATTTATCATTCATGAATATTTCTCAATGATTCCTTTCTTGATTCTAACAGGAATTTTCTTGATTTTGGTTGCAACTGAAAAAAATCGGACTGCCCACACTTGGTAGACTCTCACTTAAGTGCGCTATATCCAAATTTTGTTTGGCGTGCACTTTCTGGTTCTTCTTCATGCACAAATTGGAATGCTTGTGCACTCTACTTGTACTTGAGGATGCATAACCTCATTTGTGTGTGCACACGAATTGAACCCAAAAATTTGGGTGCCAACAGTTTCTTCACCCCTACACCCAAGGATTTGTTTGGGCTGACAGAGTCATCCATTATGAGTTGGTGAGATTAGATGGGTACCATTGTTGGAACAGATATTGCAAGGAGGCATTAGTCCAATAAGAATTGAAATATTGAGGTTGGTCTAGAGACATACCTTGAGGTCGAGGATGAAACGGGTCATTTTTGTGTGATGAGACATAATTTATCGACCTCCCCACTTGCTTCGTGATAGACCACTTTTAAAAAAATTAAGGAGAGACACTTTCTAGTAGAGTTTTCTTCTTCGCATATCCTGCATGTTTCAATTTAATTGAGTGGACACTCCTTCAATGGATGCCCTTTTTTGCATTTAGGGAAAAAAATGGACAAGGTCTCTTCTACCTCCTCCCTTCAATTGTAGAGTATCTAGCTAGGATATTAAGTAAATGAGTATATTTGTTTTTAAATCCTCTATCATATTCCCAATCTCGTCTCAAGTGACTCCCCTGTCGGATGCCTTATTAATCCTTGTCAATGTGTCCCTTGGTCCTTTTCCTGGTCGTGAAGTGCCTCTAGAGTACCTTTGACATAGCTCACAAATAACTTTGTAAGGATGCTAATATATATCACCACTACCCATAAAGTTCAATATATCAATACAGTTATCTCTGAACCCTCATAGCAGCAAAATTTGTTTAGTTTCTAGGTCTAACTGGCTTTTCCTTGACCGTTGCAAATTGTACTTGAAGCACTCCATGAAGTCTTTCATGCTCTCATTCTCCTTCTGATTTATTCTGAACACTTCTTCTTGGTGATCCTTATCCTTGCAGTATTCATGGTATTTTTCGAGGAACACCTTTCTCATATGTTCCCATGTAGTGATGTGGTTCTTTCCAAGTCCCATGAACCATCAGAGGGTAGTATTCTTAAGGGTTTCCAGAAAGATTTAGCTTCTGAACATAAAAAAATGTAATCGTAAATTGTACATGGGAAATCAAATTCGAAAAAAAATGTGTCTGGGTCCTTGGTAATCAAACCATGAAAGTTTGGCAATGTTGAGTGCAAAATATTCTTCATGAGTCACCCCATTTGTATTTTTTATTGGAAAGTCGAAGGTGATGTCTTTTTTCTCCACTTCCTGGTTTCTTTCTTCAGCCATTTCTCTTATAAATTGTAGGCAATTCTCCTCTTGCTTCTCTGGGAACTATGTAGGGCTGATTAGGTCATTAGGAAATTTGAACTCTTGTCTCAGTTGTTCATTCATTGGAGATTCCTTAGGAAATAATATTTATTCATGTATTGAATATGCAACCTAGCCTATATGATTCTATAGAGGGAGGTTCATGATTTCTCTTAGCCAGATAACTAGCTCTTAGCATCTGATAATTGGGTTGGTTGGATCCCTCTCCTCCTTGAATTTTATTCCATGCAATGTTGGTTTGTTGGGGGGGGGGGGTTCGTAGAACTATTGAATCGACCTTTTGGGTTTCTACTTCTTTTCATCAACTTTTGAAAAACATCTTATTTTAACCAGAACTATCACACATGATGAAAACACACACCAACTTCAAAATTAGAGGAAAATCAAGAACAAAATAAAATCACACAGATACAAACAAAACCTCCAAGATAAATATTCTTCTAGAGAAAGGAAAGAAATAAGTTGCACCGTTGACATTTCCCTGACAACAGTGCCAAAAATTATGAGATTTTTAATTACCTTTCTAATTTTGTAGAAATATGGTTAGAAAGACTGTTCATTTATTTATCAATCCAATATTTGTATGGAACTTGTGAACTATCATGCACTGTATATGCCAGGGAAAATCATTCAAACATTGTTCTCGCTATGAAGTTATAGCAAGAGAACATAATCATATGAAGGTTTCCATATATATTTGACAAATTTACCAATTCTAAGGACAAAAAACTTATCAAAATATTTAACAGTGTAAATTATCTCAGTTGAGCATGAAGCACTTAGTTCTATAACCCCCAGTTGAGTGGAAAACTAAAAGAAGTAACAACAAGCTAATATAATTCAACCAGCCTAGAAGAACTTGGTGTCATAACCCCAATTGAATCTAATTGAAATGAAAACTAATCTAATTCAGATAGCCTGGAAGCACTTAGTGTTGTAACCTTGGTCTGAATGTAATTGAAATGATAAGAATCTAATCTAATTGCAGAAACCACAATCGGTTGATTACTAATTCTAAATGGTGATTGTGCCAAGGAATACTTTCTTCCTTCCACTATTACTATTAATATTGAAATAGCTCTGCATAAATTTATCATGAAATTATGTTGAGTTTCTTTATCACACAAGAATATACCATGAAATGAAGAAGACAAACATAATTAAAAGTAACTGAAACGGAGTATGTTTAATGTTACAGTAGAATGTAAACAACAACCAAGCACATAAGTAATCTAACAATCAATCACTGCATAAATCAAATTTATGCTACAATGCAATAGTACATCAGTACATGACTAAGGAGGGGAGCCTACTTCCCTAGATGAGGCATTGGTGGGTTCCTTCAATCACACACTGATCTTCGGATACTCATTAACTCAGAAGAAATGTAGAAGAACCAAAATAATGATTTAATTGTCAGACAATAGAGTTCAGGTTACAATGATAAATTCCCCTTTTTACTCGAATTGAGGTGGGTTCTTATACAATTCACACCACTCTTTTTTTAGCAATACAAATTTGAGGATAGTCATGAGGATATACAATCCTCGGGATTTTATCAATTTTGTTTCAACAGTCCGACCAGGATAGGTGAGGTGGTTATTCTCATGACCCAATGTTCTCATCAACTAGCAAGAATCTATTCAAGCAGTTGCCTCAATTGTCTTGGATCGGTGACCTTCAGCTGTACATTTGTCCTTTTTCCCAATTTTGTATGTCCTTGGTTGTCTCAAAATAGTAGCATAATTGTCCATTCATACTTTCCCAGATGATGTGCTTACGATTGAAGATGTGGAAGCCACTTCATCAAAGCTATCACAGTTGTCAGGAAGGGTGGTTGTAACTTCTCATGGCAACAGAGTTCCACCAGTGGTGGCGAAGGGTGTTGTAACAACAACACTAACCGGTGTTGCAACAATGATATGGCATGTGTTGCAATAAATGGTGTTGCAACAACTAGAAATGTATTACAACAAATGGAAATGTGTTGCAACAACTGGAAAACGTGTTGCAGTAACTGAAAAATGTGTTGTAGCAACATGTCGTAGCAACAACTCGATAAAATTGATGATGTCATAACAATGGTACGAGGGGTGTTGCAACAATGTTCTAGTGTTGCAAAAACCCTTTTGCAGTACCTGTGAAATTTTTCTTGAAACAATATCTTAGCACTCTTTCATTAGTGATCATAAAAGGTCCACTTTCCATTAATTACACTAGCAAAACCACTTGAAATGACATAAGTTGTGAGGAAGTGTACCTGAGGAAAAGTATATCAGTATACTCAAAGTCAGGCTGGAAGGATGGGATTAAGTGGCACAAAATGGCAATGTAAAGTTATGAAAAGGATGATGTTTCAGACACCCATCACTTCATAGCCTAAAGGTCTATACCAGAACTTCCCTGTCAAGTTGGGGGGGAATATGGTATTGATTGATATAAAAGTTGTAGACACTCCACTGGAGTACAACATCCTTATCATGTGCAGTTATATGTAGGCCATGAAAGCAATTTCCTCCTTAGTATTTCATGCTATGATTTTCCCTTAGATTGTTAAGGTTTTTATGTTAGATAAAATTACCTATTAAAATACTCGACCACCCTCCAATGTAAACAATGTCTTACCCCTCACTAGGGCCAGTCAACAAGTACCAATAACCCTATTCTAACCATAGCAACCTAGACCACCATATATGCTTTGATTCCACCCTTATGTGCCCTTTGTGTTGTCAATGGTCATGCCTCCAACAATTTCCATGTACTTCTAGTTAAGAAACCTTTTTCATCCACTGGTGGTGACCCCACTTATTGGGGGAATCCCTCTAGGCTCACCAAAGGAACCTATCGAAACATGTAATACAACATTACACACTAGCCACCCTTGTGATTTATGCTACACTTTTGGCCATTACACTCACCATTTTCTAAACCTCTTACATTTTCATACCACCCTCATTATGTTTCTCTAGCTTCTTGTGTTGGTCATTACTCCGTAGGAGGATATTAGTAAATATATGGTGTCTCCAACACCCACAGAGACCACCAATTCCACCATTATATGTTTTATCTCTAAATTAGTAGGGGTTTTGTCCTATGATGACTCATCATTTTGATACGGTATCAACATTAGTCCACCACCCCTTGAGGTGCCTTCTGGCTTACAATGGTTGGATCCTCACTTCCTCTATGTTGTCTCCATGCCATTTGTCTCTTCCCATTCAAGTCACGTGTCACATTCATATGGAATAGATAGTATCCAGAATACTCRCATTCCAACCATAGTATTTGACAATAATTTCAACACTAGTGCCTGCATATTCCATCAGAAGCCATGATTRTTCCTAAATAGCATTGGGAGGATATGCATCATCATTCCATTTTTCTCCCTCAAGATGCATTCAACCCTCCAAATTCTTCTAACTAGTATATTATTGAGTCCAAGGACTTTTTTAACACAAACTGGAGAATTAGACTATTTTTTWTCTTTCATCAATTCTTCATCTGTTGGTGACACCACATCCACATTCAAATATGGAAACATCATTTTCCCACAATTCTCAGGTCTGATGTGATCTACTCCATCTTGATTCTGGACAAAGGGCTATAAGGATGACTCCCTTGCTTCCAATTTTGTTTGCATCGACACTCCCTTTCTACGAAGAAAGTCCACTTCATCATGGAGTTGTCCAATGAGTGCTCTGTGTTGTGCCAAAGTTTCCATGATAAAGCAAAGAGTCAAACTATGAGAATCCACTTTAAGAGAAATCCAATGAGAAAATTTAAAGTTGTCCTCCACAAGCTCCTCATCTTCGAGCTCTCGATCTTTCTAAGGCACTTTCTCGCTTGCCATGGTTAGAAATTTAGAGCAGGGGATCAAGTTCTATAATTGAAAAAATATATTTTGGATAGCAGCCAACCAAACTTAACAGAGTCATTTTAGATTTCAAGAAGCAGGAAAAAGGAGATGAATTCCAAAGCACATTTTGATTTTACAAACAACAAAATTGGACATAGACATTGATTCTAATTGGAACCCAACCAAAATGAAAAGGAGACCAAGAAAATTGACCATATAGTCAACCAAATTGTTTTGTTGGATGTTAATGGAGAGAAAAGGGATATGATCCCCTTATCCAAACCACTGGGAGACCACCACCACAAGCCACCAGAAAGTTTTATGAACTATCCATAGACATGCCAAATTCTGAGAAGTTGGACCAATAGACATAATTATTGTTGCAATCTTCATAATTATACCATGTACTTCAGTTAATTCACACCTCTCTAGACTTTCCTTCAACCACTGAGAAAACTTAAGTGGAAAATGTGGTTCTCCACCTAACCAACAGGTGCTCGATTTTACACTTCCCCAAGGGATATCAGTGACACTCCATATATAGATCGAGCCTTGGAATTTTTTACCAATATATAGGGCTTCTCCTTCTAACTCCTTGATAATCACCAATAGTATAATTCTTCCATCCTTAATATAACCTTAAAAGGAGAGGATGCATGAACTTGAGTTGTTGAATATCTTTCCATGCACCAGAGGTCCTAACGAAGTTATCGTGGCTTGTACCATCTGATTTACCTCACTTCCTTTCATGATTGCAACCTTTTCACCCGTAATCAAATCTATTATCACTTGACCTCACCTGAAGATGAAAAGTACAGAATGCAGTGAAGTCCCATGGGGATAAGAACGCAAGAAGTAGGGAACTTGACCGCATAATTTCAAGGATGTGACTGATTCCAAGCATGAACAATACATCCCCACGATCCAAGAGAATGTGGTGGTGTTGTCACTCCTTCCCAAAATATTACTATCCCCTCTTTGCATGATAATTCCACATGTCTCCCTTTGTCCTTTGTGGGCCTAGCTGGCCCAATTTTTTAATGGGGTATTTTCATTAGGGAGGAGCTACAAAGGAGACCCAACCTTGGACACTCAAGGATCTAGAGGCCATTCCAATTGCCCGATTAGCCATCCTATCTGCTTCTAAATTGTTTCCTTTTAGAATATGAAATAATTGAGCTTGAATAGAGGTCAAGAGTATTTTTTATCGATCAATATTTATCTTAAGTTTGGCATCTTTAGGATTGGTTCCCAGAAAAAAATAACAGATGATGTTTTTTTAATCACACATTGTTGTTATATGATTCAGTTGTTGTTCCTAAGCTAAAAAAATACCTTGGTACACCGCATAGGCTTTGGCCATATTATTTGAAGTCTTTCCCAAGTTCCAAGATAAGTCTATAGAACGATTTCCTCTAGGTCTATATAGAACCCCTCCCGCACTTGCCTCCCCTTATTGAGGCCAAGGAATTTATCCCCCGTAGTCATGTCAATTGGTTCAAATATCACATACCTACGCCAAATGACTTTGAGGAAGGAAATATGTCCAATATTTCACCCACAATCAATATGGATATTTCTATTACACCCAACGTCATTGAAAACATCCTTCTTGGAGCTACAGGTTCCCTTGAAGAGGTTCACATTTACAAATCACACTTCCAATAATTTTGTGACATTTATGCTTAGTTGTATCCATAAATACTTGGAGTAGACCTAGCCATTATTGAGCATCACATTGACACGTGGCTAGATGCACCACCCTTTATGTAATACCCCTAGGCCAAACCCCAATTGTAAATGTAAATGAAAATATACATATAGGCTAGTGATCTAGGATATTTCGGGCCATAGTGCCTTTCTATATATATTTTGAGGCCGGGGTGCTTGTTTGATTATTAGGCTAGATATATTGGATATAAAAGGCTAGCGAGCCTACCTATGTAATATGTAATCACACTCAGATATTAATGAAAAATACATCATTGTTGCAGACCAACCAGAAAAAAAGAGTATGGGGGGGGTAAACTCCACTAGAAAGCGAACGAGGGGGATAAGAGTTTAGGAAAGGAGTTAAGATAAGGGGGATTAATACCAAGGGAATATTATATTATTATTCCTTAAAGTCTAATTTATGGATATAAATATATCCTAAGTTTATAAAGTGGGGGAACGTACCCCATGTGGAGCCCAAGGTAGTTCCCAACATGACAAGTGTCAAGTTGGGAACATGCATACATATAGTCGGGAAATAGTGTATTTTCCCATCATTCACTCATTATTCACTCACTCCCTCTTGTGATATGTACACGGTCTGCATCCATCATACATACCTATTATTGGGAAACTTTGGGAGGTGTTTTCAACCAGTAACCTACATAATTGAGTTGAAGAGACAGGTTGTCATGTCTATGAGATATTGAAGAAGTGAGTTGTCAGGCCCATGTGCTATTGAAGAAGCAGGTTGTTAGGCTTGTGAGAATTCTCTCTAGGTAAGAGAAATGTTGGGAATTGTATCCCTGGGTGTCAGGCTACAACTAAAAATCTCTGAGACTTCTTCTCTGACCTGTTGTTGAATCCCTAGAAAGGAAGTGGGTCAGTCAAAGGATTGTTGAGAAGAGAATCTGGGGCACACTTCCTAGGGTGGGACATGCATGTGGGTAATGAGAGGTTGTAGGTTGGTGATTGGGGATGGTACCTTAGTGGGAGTATTTTTTTGGTTTGAGAGACCTTAGCCTGGCTAGGATTCCTTTTCTCTGGTGGAGTTTAGCCTCAGCTCAGGGGTGACCTGCTGCTGAGAGTTTATGAGAAGCAAAGTCTATGGATAGGAGGAAAGTCTGAGGTCTGCACAAAGTTGGTTTTTTATTTACGGGATAAGTGCCATCTATGTGTTTGGTTTAATTACTATGTGTTTATTTTATGTTCTATTGGGTTTTTCCTGTATAACTATGCATATGTATATTTGTTGTTATTCTACATAATTTTGCTCATATGTAGAGCATTCTTATTAATTTAATGGTATCAGAGTTGGAATTTTGGTGTGGCGTTAATGTCCAACTTGGGTTTAAGGATGCTACAATGTGGTATCAAAGCTCCAGTTTCGACACTGAGACTGCATGGGTCGAGCTAATAGAGTGTTGAAGAAGAAAAGTGAAGAAAATTAATTTTTGGAGTATGTCTTCAATTTGCTTGATGAAATTATTGTAGTGAAATTGGGGAAATTTCACGATAAATTGAAAGAATCAAGAACATGAAATAAAAACCCCTAATTTAAATCTTTAATTGGGAAAATTAGGGCATGTAGATGGTTGAATTTCAAATTTGTAGAGCGACCATGGTGCCCATGACAAAAATTGGGACCCCAATTTTCATAGAGGAATTCATGGTGAATTTGATGTAAAGGAGTAAATTCTCAAATGAAGAAGTTAAATTAATGCTCTCAGGGATGAAATTGGTTGTATTGAGTTGATCGTAGAGCTTCAATGGTGGTCCGGAAAAAAAAACAAAATTATGTATTTTGGGGATTTTTTGAAATATGAAAAAATTGGAAAAATTGGAAAATTTTGACTATTTTTCTGTACGATGACATCGGCATGACGTGGGGGCCATGTGTCAGCTGATGTGGTAGAGAGGTGACATGTATTTCCATGGTGTAAATTACATGGTGGCAGGTGAGAGAGAGATAGGTGGCAACAATGTGGGCCACAATGGAAGACAAGGTTATGTCGGATCACGAAACCATGATTGTCGGGGGGGTCCCTTGGTGGTTTTGGAAACCACTAGGGGGGGGGGGGAGAAATTTACCACAAGTTACCATGTTATCCAGGGGAAAACCATCATTTTCCATTCCAAACCCCACTCCCCTTTTTGTTAACGTTCGATAGGTCAGGGGCGCGCAATGCAACCTTGACCATTGATCGTCGTTGACCCCCTCTGATCCTCCACTGTTGGATCCAATGGGCATGAAAGTTGTGCACACAGGGAAAAGTGGGCGCAGGATGGGGCCCTCCCATCCCTACAACCCATAAAAATTTTCCATGTAGGCAGTCAGGGTTGTGGGGCCCAAGAGGTAAGGTAAAGTGCACCGAGAAATAAATGAAAGAGAGATGAAGGAGAAGGATAGGAGGTGACATAAGATAACGGGGTAAGGCCAGGTGGGATACGAGTTGGCATGGCCTCCTTCCATGGGTTCCAAGTGGACTCGAGGTGCCATGTCAGCATCCTAGTCAGCTAAAAATTACATAAATAAGTGAATTTTACTCAAAAAATGGGTATTTTTCCATGTGTTTAACTTGCAGACCATTTTTAGAGGCCTAAACAACATTTTTTGGAAATCAAATTCATTTGAAACAATATCCTCATTTAGAACATA
>ML780877.1:282991-311722 GCA_009831015.1 Picea engelmannii | reverse complement strand
CACAGGAGGACATAGAAGGCACATGTAGCATTCAAAGCTAAAAATATAAATTGGCCCTAAACTTCACCAGGTTGTATCTAGCATCCTAGAGATAATATGAGGGTGAAACTTGGAAAGATTGTCCAAAATATGGTCATGAAGGAACCCAGTTGAGCTCCTATCAAAAATCCAAGGGAACAAGTGAAAATATTCATAGGCATAGATAAAAGTTGCACCTGGTTGAAGGATGTGTTGAAGGAGTAACTGGGTAATGGTTAAATGGACATAACGTTATGCTCAAGACTCAGAATTGAGAAAGAAGGAAATTTTTGGAAAGGTATTGGATAGAGGAGTCCAAATATTCACCCAGAAATGTGAATTGAGCTATATACTTCACGAGAAAATAGAAATACTATTTTTGGTGTATTTAAAGGGTAGAATGGTGCATAGTATTTATAGATTTGTAAAATTATTTAGTATAAAAAATCTTATTGCCTGCACATTTTGAAGACTTAAGGAAATATAGATAAGCACAATATCAAGAAAGAGACATGAGGCATGGAAGATCCACATAGGACTTACAACCATGAGAATGAATTCAGGGGATTGTGTGTCAACATGTGTAATGAAGGAACAAAGTCCAATAGGCATGGTAAATGTGAGGAGAGCATAAAATTGGTGGAGACAATCAAGAGTCTACAAAGAGATGTTTAGAGTTATAAAGTTGATAATGAGAGGCTTATGAAAGCCAAGAAAAACCAAGATGGCTTCAACATCAATTTGTTGCAGAGCTTGGATAGAATATAGAAGAAAATGGATAAGGAGATAGAAACAAGCAAGTCAAGGAGTCACAGATCTCATTCTAGAAGAGGAGAATATGAAGATGGTGGTAAAAAACATCATCACTCACAAAGATATTGTAATGTCCCTCAATTTACATATTTAAACATTTAATTTCTTGTTGGTTTATGTCAAAATTTGATATTGTGAAAGTATTGGAAAAGACTTATGTTGGAATACTGATAAGGGGGGTTGAATCAGTATGAGCAATTTTTACCACTTTCAATTACGGTATAGATAAACTTCAACTTTATCAATAGTATTCAATATTTTATCACTTATGAATTCAGTATATCATTGCATCATAAACAATATAATTCATCAGTGCATAATAAACAACCATAGATACACAGTACACCAGAATTTATGTGGAAACCAGAATGGGAGAAAACCACGGAATGCTTTCTTATATATATCAAGAATACATTCATAGGAAGCATAGACATCCCAATTCTCAAGCACCAACTGGAAGGAAGCTATGACCTCCTATTTACAGGCTCCAACCTGAAGGAAGATACAACTCCCTGAATTATCTAGCTACAACTGGAAGGAGGCTCCAACCCCCTGGTTTATAGGCTCCAACCAGAAGGAAGATCCAACTCCCTATATTCTCTAACTCAAACCAGAAGGAGGCTATGACCCCATGATTTACAGGCTACAACCTTAAGGAAGCTCCAACTCCCTAATTTCTCCGGCACCAACTGGAAGGAGGCTATAACCCCCTTTCCTTGCCTCGTCCTTTCTCCTTGAAATATAACTATAGACTCAACCTATCACTACCACTGATCAACTTGTAACTACCATTATCATTGATACATCAACCTGTCACTGCCAGTGTCACATCAATCTGTAACTATCACTCTATGATTGACCAATCATCCAACCTTCCACTGTCCATGTCACCGTCACTGTCACTATCACTGTCACTGATATACTATCATCATCCAAACTATAAACAGATCCACTCACATGGATAAAAAAACCATTACCATACCATGTAAATCAACCATGTACCAGAACTTGTACCATAACATGTATAAACCATGTACCAAAACCTGTAGCATACCATGTACATAACCATGTACCTAAACTTGTATCATACCATGTACATCAACCATGTACCATATCATGCATGTACCAAGATATACCATAAACTATGTACTATGAGATGTGCCTCGTCCATATACCATATCATTCATGACATGTCTCAATCATGCCATACACCATGTACCATAAGATATCATCAATGAAGTACCTCAACCATGTGCCTCATACTTATGTCAATATCAAAAATATGTGCCTCATACATATGCAAAAACTTGTCTTAATAATTTTCCAACATAACCATGACATATACCAAGATAGCCAAGATATGCCTCTAATTAATGTACCATAACATCACCAAGGTGTACCTCAAAACATATTCCCAAGTCTCTAAACCATGTCTCAAGCATGTATCAAAACATCCAATGCATGTACCTCAAACATGTGCCATAACCTCATCAAGAAGTGCCTCAAACATGCATCAATATCACCAGGCAATATACCTCATACATGTACCAAAATATGTCTCACACCATGCACATAAGATGTGTCTCAAGCATGTGCCAATGTCTCAACAAGATAACAAAGACATGCCTCAAGCATGCACCATAACATCACCAACATGTAACCCTCAAAATATGCATATAGACATACCTTTAAACTTGTAGTTGACCTGATACATAGGATTACAGACCTGTAGCTCTTCCTTAGCCTTAGCAACCTGGTACAAGCATCCTCCTACATATTTGCAGTAGCCTCGCTGGACTAAGATGAGTGCCATGCAGTGCCTCACATGACATGCACTAAGAAACCTATGGGGGTGCCTCATAGGACGACAATAGTCTGACCGCATGGGTCAACCAAACTAGGGTTTCTCAGAAACCGTCACTCTCCTCTGCAATCCAGAAAATTACCCTTTGCACTTCCTTTGTTGCCTCAAACTTGATACCTCAGATTCGGAAAATATATCAACTGTGCTCACATAGAAGATATTCAATAAAGTTGTGTGTGCAAGAATGAGAGGCTTCTTGAAGTGTATTTATACTTATCCATGTGACTTATTTCCTTAACTTTAGCGTGGACCTATTCTTTCTTTTTATAACCACTTTACCCTTCAATTCATGACTTGTAGCATCTAGTTATAACTATTTAGGGGTTTCTTAACCATTCTTTGGGGCTTCCAACTTCATGACCTCATAACTCCTCAAACATGAGGATCTACATGATATTCCACCTACCGTTGGAAATAACATGATGAGGACTATCCATCTATGAGTGTGTTACCTGCATTTATATTTTCCTTCATGTCTTTATTCCTCAAACAACTTTGGGCTTCATGAACACACCTCAGGGGATTCTTGTAGACTTCTTCAAGTGCACCCGTCACATCTGTTGACATCAATGAAAACCACTTCTATTGACATCACTGATAACCAATTATTCAACAACATCAATGACAACCAACTATCCAACAATATCCCCCTTTAGCATTGATGGAAACACTCATACTCCACCTATGACCAATGCTCCTAATATTTCTCTCCCCCTTTGAAATCAATGGAAAAGATTATATCCCATTGGGGCTTCTCCCCCTATCTTAAGGCTTCTAATATTTCTCTCTCGATCTTTCTCTTTATCCCTCTTTGACATCATGGGTAAAAGGGTAACTCACCCTGTCAATATGTCTCCTCTTGTCTTCATTCTTCTGATCTCTTTCTCTGACAATTTATCTTCCCTTAACTTCTCTACAAGATGTCATGTATATCAATGTGGGGATTCCTATATATACTTCATTTCCTCTCTTCCAGGGCTTCTTTTCCATTGGTGCTTCCTCTTGTAATTCACTAACATATATAAAAACATTCAAAGTTACTTGTCTTCAAGTCTTCATGTCCCCCCAAGTTCACAACTTAGATATCAATGGCCATGTTATTCAACAAAATTCTTCTTACGATATAGCTTCTATTGGCGGTTTCTCTTCCCCTGTTTTCTTGTGCCTTTCATTGCTTTCCCTCCTGTGACTAACTGATTCCACCTCTGAATATGCTTTCATCCACTATTATACATCTTCTCTAACTCATTTATTTTGTACCTACTAGGTATCTCATGAGATCATCTCTATCCATATGTCATAAAATTTTCCATGACTCTGCTATCAACTGCACACAATTTTGACCCATCCATCACAAATGAACATATTCCTTGTTGCTCAATCTATCTGTTTAGCCTGCAAATCAGAATCTACATGACTGCAACAATTTGTACTGAATATATCCATGTCTGAATACATTCCTGGAATCCTCAATACAATCATGAATCTCTACCTGAAAAGTGTGCCACTGGTATTCTTCGTAACTCTCAATTGATACATGTGTGGGAATTTGTTCTGGAATATGTTCTTCAAACAATCAATCACAAGACATTCTGCACTTTTGATATCAAACCATTTTGAAACTTCCTTTCTAAAAACTACAAACTATTGAGACTGGTCGAAAGATAGTTCTTTGATATGTAGATATGCTTCTTAGAATCTCCCTCTTCAACATTCATATTTACTAGGATTCTCCAAGATGGATGGCTTGGAAATATATTTTCTCTGATGCGAAGTGATATTCCTCTTCCCTCTTCATCTGTGGATTCATCATTTTTTGTTTCATCATCTTCTTGAATTCTGACATTCTTTTCATTTTCTTCTTGAATTCTGACATCTTCCTCTTCATCCTCTTCATCGATTCTAACATATTCCTTATTTCCTATAGATTCATCATTATCTTGCGCTACTGAAAATCTTGTGAGTACGATCTCTAAGACCTGGTTTTCATTCACCTTCCCTTATTGTTTTTCATTTCTTCTCCAAACCTTCATGTATCTAACATCAGTGTTTTCCTTCATGGGAGGCTCTATCATGCTTTTACAGTTTCAATCTATGTGACCATAATTGTGGCATTTGTAACATTCAATATTGGAGAGATCCACATAACCATCTCATGTTTGAACATTTCTTCCATATGCTCTGCAATCTACAGCTTTATGTCCAAATTTAGTACATGTAAAAAAATGACCAAAAAATAAATTTTGATACCTAGGAGTGAATGATATTCTTTGTGTTGTACCTCATCACATGTTTTGCGGAAACTAGGTGAACATGTCTGGGTTCTACCAGAAACTGACTCAAGGTGTTCACGGAAAAACATATATCTGGTCTGGTGTTTGTCACATACATCAACGATCCAATGATCTGTCTATACATTGTGTCATCAATCAATTCTGACGAAGTGTTGACCAATAGCTTCATCTTCGTTTCCATGGGTTTAGTCATGGACTTGCACTCCAACATATCGAATCTCTTCAGGATTTCGACTGCATACTTCCCTTGGTTAAGGAAGATTCTCTCTGGGCTCTGCCATACCTCAAGACATGAGAGGTAATGCATTAGGCCAAGGTCTTTCATCTCAAATTCTGAAGTGAGCTTCTTCTTACATTCAGTGATGAGTTTTTCTTCTCAAGTTAAGAATAAGTCATTCACATATAGCAACAATATCACCAGCTCATCGTTCATAACCTTGAAGTAGAGGTTAGAATCAACTTTACTCTTGGTAAAGCCCAAGCTTGTCAGAAAACTATCTATCCTTGTAGGATAGATAGTCTTCCTATCTTCAACTTCAAATCCTTGAGTTTGTTCTATATACACTTCTTCTTCGATGACACCATTTAGGAAGGCTATCTTTACATCCATCTGGTGCAACTTCCACTTCATCATAGTTGCAAGGGCTATGATGGTTCTTATCGAGGTGTATCTAGCTACAGAAGTGAATGTCTTTTCATATTCAATGCCTTCCTTTTGAGAAAAGCCACGAGAAACAAATCTTTCTTTATACTTCTCAATACTTCCATCAACAACATTTTTTATTTTGAAGAGTCATTTGGAAGATACCACATCCTTTCTCTTCAATCTGGGAACTATTTCCCATACATCATTCTTTATTATGGATTGGTATTCTTCTGTCATGGAATATGCCCATTCTTTCTTCTAAATGGATTCTTCAAAGAAGGTAGGCTCCTTCTCTAGGAGATCACACATCAAAGACATATAATTGGAGAATGGCTTAGGTCTCTTGACCTGTCTCGTGGTTCCTTCGAGAACACCATACGTCTCTCCATATTGAATAAGCTCCCTATCCCAAACAAGCTTTCTCTTATGGGAGATCGCCATCTGAGGAGGTTCTTGAAATTCTAATATATCATGATCTTCTAGAACCTCCTCATCAGAAAAAGTTATGACTTCCCTCACTAGTTCTACAGCTCTGGGAACCTCCCTCACTGATTCTGTAACTCTAGGAGATACAAGTTCCTCTTCATATTTATTCAAGCTGGCATCTTCTTGATTTATTGAGTGTTTCATCTTCATCAAAGGTACATCCATGTTGATATCAATGTGATGGTGACCTGGTATATAAATTTTGAAGGCCTTGGAGACCTCACAGTATCCCACAAATATTCCCTTCTTTCCTTAGGGTTCCAGCTTGTTTCTCTTCTCTTTCGAAATATGTATAAATACTGGGCAGCCAAATATTTTGAGATGGCTTGCCTCTAKCTTMTTTYCGGTGAACATCTCTTCCRGGGTCTTGAACCCAAGTGCACTATGGGACAATCAATTTTGTACATATACTRTTGTCATCACTRCTTCTTCCCATAAACRCATTGGAAGATCTTGATCATGGATCATGGTCTTCACTTCTTCCATTATTGTTCTGTTCTTTCTTTCTGCTACATCATTTTGTTGAGGATTATAGGGAGTGGTGAGCTCCCTCTTGATCCYGACATCTTTGTAGAAGTTCAAAAACTCTTTTGAGGTSTATTCTCCTCCATTATCTTACCTAACTATCTTGATCTTTCTTTCGGAAATATTCTCTATCAAGGCTTTGAATTCCTTGAATTTACTGAACACTTYATCTTTTGATTTCAAAAAGTACACCCAGGTCTTACGAGAATAATCATCAATAAAAGATACATAGTATACATACCTATTGATGGAGGATGATGGCATTGGGCCACATACATCTGAATGAATGAGTTCTAGGACTCCTTTTGCTTTGTTGTCTCTCTTCGGAAAAGGATTCTTGATGTTCTTCCCTTGTTCACATCCATTGCACCTGCCTTCATGGTCAACCTTGAGTTCTGGTAGACCTATGACTGCTTTGCATACGTATGATAGCACCTTTTAGTTGATGTGGGCTAATATTATATGCCAAATTTCACATGGATTCTCAATGGCATGGGTCATGGCAGCTTCTAAGTGACCCTTTAGCTTATACAGGCTACCTTCTTTTTTCCAATGACGATTGCTTCTTTAAAGGTTTCTCCTTTATCCCACATGAGAACTTCTCCATCTATAAAGGAACCTCTAAAGCCTTTCTTTTCTAAAGTTTATATGGAGAGTAGGTTCTTTGCCAAACCTGGTACATAGAGTACATCCTTCGTCTTCATTGAATTTCCTGATTTAAGCTTGTAGTTTGATTCTCCCACTCCCTTGATAGGGTATTGATAATCATCTCCAAGTGTCACTTTCCGAGAAAACATATTTTTTGAAATGCAAGAGAGAATATATCTTTGACCTATCATGTGCTTGGAGGCACCACTATCAATGAGCCAAGTGTCCTCTCCAGGTGTTATCGATCCTGAGAGGGTCGAGATTAAGACATAGTCTTTAATTTTTTCTCTTAACATCTTTGCGGGTGGCTCTTCATCTTCAATTGCATGGGCATGATGTCTCTTATTTTTCCTCTTGTATTCTTTTCGTTTGGCTGGAAAATATCTCACAATATGTCCCATCTTCTCACAATGGTAGCATTGAACAGATGAGTAATCTCTTTCCTTTCGTTGTCCTTTCTTATAGAATCTTTTTGGTTGAGATTTGCTTTGGGGGTGAGACTCTTTATGAGTTTATTTCTGGAAGTAAGACTTCTTCCTTCCTCCTTTAGTGTGAGTATCTAGGGATTGATATTCATCTCTTTCTAGTAAATCATCTCGATTAACTACTCTTGTTTCTTTTTTAATGCATTCTTCCCATAGACCGTCAAATTTTAGTTTCTTCGTTCTGGCACAAATTGTTTGGATGAAATTATCCCAAGGTCTTGTGACACCATTAAGGGTCGTCATTATAAGTTCATATTCGTCTATAGTATCTATGATCGCTTCTAGTTGTTCTTTGAATTGGGATATTCTGGAGAAATATTCTTGGATTGATTCTCCTTTCTACATCCTTGTATTCTTGAGTTGAGTTATTAGATTCATCTTCCAGTTTATATTATTTCCTTCATATATTATGTTTAGGGAATCAAACATTTCTTTCAGAGTCTTCTTTGATGACACATAAGGGATCAAGTGATCTTTGATTGAATCTGCAGTGATTATTTTGGCCCTTATTGTGTCCTTTTGATGCTTTGCTTTGTCTGCAACATCGTTGGGTTCCGACACTTCTTCTTTAACAAATATTGCTAGGTAATTCTCTTCAAGAATGATTCCAATCCTATACTTCTAGGCATGGAAGTTTTCCACGCCTTCCAGCTTGTCAACAAGCTTAGTGCTTGCAAACATCTTTTACCTGGAGCTAGGAAAATGACCAAAAATGAAAATTCTCAAAATCAAATTATGAACTTACCAGGAGGTGAACTTGGCTAAGGCGAGTAGCCTGGTGTGTTTGGATCTAAGAAAATAGATAGCCAAAACTTCCTTATAATAGATAGCAAAACTTCCTTATTATATATAACCAATACAATGCCAAGAGATAACTCAAACAAATACAGAAAGTCCTCTCCCAAGAATGCACCTCTCTCTCTCTCTCTCTTCTCCAACTGCAGCTATGAAACTTGCTTCTCAATGAACAAGTGAGTGTGTGTCTAAGTGAGGCGCTAAACTCCTTATTTATACAACTTTGGCACATGTGGACGAAGGTGTCTCTTCACTGGTAGGGCCAACTTCTTCTTATGGGTGGTTATAACCACCTTTAATATATTATGGGGCCTCTTTAATTTATTCTGGGGCCGACTTCTTATTCTTCCTATTACAATTATGTTTTGACCAATCCGCAAAAGGGGATTTGGTATTTTACAATAGCCAACATGATCAATCCACAATAGGGGATTGATCTAATGAATAATACAACAATAATAATTAGAATACACTTTGCAGTTACATTATTTCAACATATACTTCATTTCCTCTCTTCCAGGACTTATTTTCCATTGGTGCTTCCTCTTGTAATTCACTGACATATATAAAAACATTCAAATTTACTTTTCTTCAAGTCTTCAAGTCTTCATGTCCCCCCAAGTTCACAACTTAGATATCAGTGACCATGTTATTCAACAAATTTCTTCTTATGATATAGCTTCTGCTGACGGTTTCTCTTCCCTTGTTGTGCCTTTCATTGCTTTCCCTCCTATGACTAACTGATTCCACCTCTAAATATGCTTTCATCCACTATTATACATATTCTCTAACTCGTTTATTTTTTACCTGCTAGGTATCTCCTGATATCATCTCTATCCATATGTCATAAAATTTTCCATGACTCTGCTATCAACTGCACACAATGTTGACCCATCTGTCACAACTAAACATATTCCTTGCTGCTCAATCTATATGTTCAATCTGCAAATCAGAATCTACATGACTTCAACAATTTGTACCGAATATATCCATGTCTGAATACATGCCTGGAATCCTCAATACAATCATGAATCTCTACCTGAAAAGTGTGCCATTTTTATTCTTCGTAACTCTCAATTGATACATGCATGGGAATTTGTTCTGGAATATGTTCTTCAAACAATCAATCACAAGACATTCTGCACTTTTGATATCAAACCATTTTGAAAATGCCTTTCCAAAAACTACAAACTCTTGAGACTGATTGAAAGATAGTTCTTTGATCTATAGAGTTGCTTCTTAGACTCTCCCTCTTCAACATTCATATTTACTAGGATTCTCCAAGAGACCTTATTATCAAACATTCATAGTATCAAACCTCATTGGAAGAGACCTTAGTATCTTCTGAACAATCATAGATTCTTCAACTTCTTCTCCCAATCCTTTACTCACATTCAATGTTTCATCAACTTGTAAAAATTAAGCTGCAATGTCTTCATCTTCCTTCATTTTACATTGTTCAATTTGACCTTTGTAAGTCTGAAGCTTGGTTGCCTTGAGTTTGGCATCTCCTTCGTAAACATTCTAAATTTTGTCCCAAATATCCTTTGCAAAATCACTATTCATAACCTTGATATATATTGAATCAACCAGACCATTCAGGATAGCATTTTTATCCCTAAAATTGTTTTGACTGAGTTTCTTTCTATCATTATATGTTGGGGAAGTGGCAGGATCTGTGTATCCATCTACTATTTATTTCCAAACATCAAATTCCTGTGCTTGTACATATTTTTTAAGCCTTCTTCTCTAAAAGGCATATTTTTTTCCATCAAACTATGGTACTCCAATCTTAGCATACTCCATGATCTTCCTTCTAGTAGTTAAATTATTTTGTTGAAGGACCTTCTCTGATCCCAATTGTTGGAATACTGAGAGGGGGCTTGAATTAGTATGAGCACTTTTTACCACTTTCAATCACATTTTATATAAACTTCAAATTTATCAACAGTATTCAATAGTTTATCACTTATGCATCCGGTATATCATTGCATCATAAAAAGTATGATTCATTAGTGCATAATAAAAAACCACAAATACACAGTACAACATAATTTATGTGGAAACCCAAATGGGAGAAAACCATGGAACACTTTCTTATATATATCAAGAATACATCCATAGGAAGCACCAACTGGAAGGAGGCTCTGACCCCCTATTTTCAGGCTCCAACCTGAAGGAAGATACAAATCCCTGATCTCTCTGGCACCAAATGAAAGGATCCTACAACCCCTTTCCTTGCCCTATCCTACCTCCCTGAAATATAAGTAAAGACTCAACCGATCATTACCATTGATCAACCTGTAACTACCATTGTCACTGATACATCAACCTGTCACTGTCGTTGTCATTGTCACATCAGCATGTAACTGTCATTGTCATATCAACCTGAAATTGATGATCAACCAATCATCCAACATGTCACTATCCCTGTCACCATCACAACCACTTCCATTGTCATTGTTATACCCTCATCAACCAAACCATAACCATATACACTCACATGGATATCAAAACCATCACCATACCATTTACATCAACCATGTACCAGAACTTGTACCATACCATGCATCAACAATGTACCGAAACATGTGACATACCATGTACATCAACGATGTACCTAAACCCTATATCATACAATGTACATCAACCATGTACCATATCATGCATGTACCAATATATACCATAATCCATGTAATATGAGACGTGTCTCATCCATATACCATATCACTCATGAGATGTCTCAATCATTCCATACACTATGTACCATAATATATCATCAATGAAGTACCTCAACCATGTGCCTCATACATATGTAAATATCACAAATATGTGCCTCATACATATGTTAAAACTTGCCTTAATCATGTGGCAACATAAAAACCATGACATATACCAAACTAGGTACCAAGATAGACAAGATATGTGTCTAATAAATGTACCATAACATAACCAAGGTGTACCTAAAAGCATATTCTCAAGTCTCCAAACCATTCTTCAAGAATGTATCACAACATTCAATCAATGTACCTCAAACATGTGCCATAACCTCATCAAGAAGTGCCTCAAACATGCATCAATATCACCAAGCAATGTACCTCATACATGTACAAAGAATATGCCTCACACAATGCACATAATATGTGCCTCAAGCATGTGACAATGTCTCAAAAAGACACCAAATACATGCCTCAAGCATGCACCATAACATCACCGACATGTAACCCTCAAAACATGCATATGGACATACCTTTAGACCTTTAGATGACATGATACACAGGATTACAGACCTGTAGTTCTTCCTCGACCTCAAAAACCTGGTACAAGCATCGTCCTACATATTTTTCTTAGCCTTGCAGGACTAAGATGAGTGTCATGTAGGGCCTCACGTGAAAGGCACTAAGCAACCCACAGGGGTGCCTCGTGGAACGTCAATAGTTTGACCATTGGGGGTCATCCAAACTAGGGTCTCTCAGAAACCCTCGCACTCCTCTACAATCCCTAAACTTCTCCTTCACACTTCCTTCACTACCTCAGACTTGCTACCTCAGATTCGGAAAATAGATAAAGTGTGCTCACATATAATATATTCAATAAAGTTGTGTGTGTAAGAATGGGAGGCTTCTTGAAGTGTGCTTACACTTTTCCATGTGACATGTTTCCTTAACTTTAGGGATGACCTGTTTTTTCTTGTTATAACCACTTTACACTTTAATTAATGACTTGTAACATCTTGTTCTAACCATTTAGGGGTTTCTTAACTATTCTTCGGGGATTCTAACTTCATGACCTCATAACTCCTCAACCTTGAGGATCTATGTGATGTTCCAACTACTGTTGGAAACATCATGACGAGGAATATTCATCTATGAGTGTGTTACATGCATTTATATTATCCTTATTCCTCAAACAACTTCGGGATTCGTGACCACACCTATGGGGCTTCTTGTATACTTCTTCAAATGCACCCATCACATTTGTTGACATCAATTACAACCACTTCTATTGACATCAGTGACAACCAATTATTCAATAACATCAATGACAACCAACTATCCAACAATCTTCCCCTTTGGCATTGATGGCAACACTCATACTCCACATGTGACCAATGCTCCTAATGTTTCTCTCCTCTTGTTTCTCTCCCCCTTTGACATCAATGGAAAAGGGTATCTCCCCTTGGGACTTCCCCCCCTATCTTCATGCTTCTAATCTTTCTCTTATGATCTTTCTTTTTCTCCCCCTTTGACATCATGGGTAAAAGGGTAACTCCCCCTGTCGATATGTCTCCCCCTATCTTCATGCTTCTTATCTCTTTCTCTGACGATTTCTCTTCCCTTGAATTCTCTACAAGATGTCATGTATATCAACGTGGGGCCTCCTATATATGCTTCCTTTCCTCTCTTCTAGGGTTGCTTGTCCATTGATGCTTCCTCTTGTAATTCACTAAAATATATAAAAAACATTCAAAGTTACTTGTCTTCAAGTCTTCATGTCTTGTCAAGTTCACAACTTAGATATTAATGAAAATGTTATTCAACAAATTCCTTCTGACAATATAGCTTATGTTGATGGTTTCTCCTCCCCTATTTTGTTGTGCCTTTCACTGCTTGCCTTCCTGTGACTAATTGATTCCACCTGTCAATATGCTTTTGTCCACTGTTATTCATCTTCTCTAACTGATGTATTTTGTACCTGCCAAGTATCTCATGAGATAATATCTATCCATATGTCATAAAATTGTCCTTGAATATGCTACTCAACTATGCACAATGTTGACCCATCTGTCGCAACTAATCACAACATATTCAATCTTGCTCAATCTGTTTGTTCAATCTACAAATCAAACTCTACATGACTACAATAATATATACTGAATATATCCCTGTTGCGTTCATGGTGTTATCACTCTGTAAATTTTCTTGGTTGTAACAAAAAATTCCAGAGGTAACCAAAAACCTATTTTTAGACTGGAAGCTAGCCTCCTTCCAGCCTAGAGAGGCCTCTCTCCTACTAGTTCTTCAATCAATACAAGGGATATATTTTATGTGAATGAAAAGTTTATGAAATGGTTGGCAGGGTTGATAGAAACACCCATTGGGCATGGAGTCATAAGGAATATCAATTCTAGGTTTTTAGAACTTGAAAAAAGAGAACTTAATCTCAGAGGCAACTATTGCTAGACTTACAATCTCTAAAGCATGGATAGATGAAAGAGAAAACACTCAAAGGTAATCAGAGAATTTAATTTAAATGAATTATGTATAAACTTATCAGACTAAAAGTGAATATTTGAAACAAGATAGACACAGAGCATACTAAGATGAATTATGCATCAAATATTTCTCATTCAAATGAAGAAGAACACACTTAATGATAACAAATAAAGAATCAAATACACTATGAACACTGACTGCAATAGTTGAACACATGAATCTCTGAGTAAATAGATCAACACTTGTTTGTAAACCTTTCATTAATTTCTAGAAAATATTATAGCGCTAACATGCACTTTCTTATTCAACTCTCGAACCCTTTTACAATATTGTTCATTACAATATATAGCATTACATTTCCTTCTAAATCTATGAAGTCGAAATAGTTAGGGTTTCATACCCAAAAAGAAGTTACAATTGATTAAATTGTTTACTTAACATACTACTAACTAATTTTCCACAGACTCCTATAATTTAAATTTTCATTTCTTGACTAAATTATACAACCCTAATACATTTATGTTACATATTTAAGTGGAAAAATGATTCATTATTTGATATTGATGCTGACATGGTGAACTCATCCTATCTGGTAGCTGAAAATGCTTCTTCATGTGTTGACTGATGATTTCGTAGCAAACAGGAAATTTGTTGCGAAATCTTTGTTTGCGCAGTTTTGCAGCAAAAGTTGTTGCAAAATATTTTCTTCAATTGCTCGTGTTGCAAACCCCCTCTAGGTTTGATCCAAAACTTTGAACTGGCCTCACAAAAGAAAAAACACGATGTGACTTGAATATTACTAAACTATTCCACTACAACTTGAGCCAGCGAGTCTAGATTCCTTTTTGCAATTTGTTCCTTCCTCGGTTTGTCCTTTGTCTTCAATGTCCTATTCTATTCGTACATATTTTTCATTTGTTTTTGTAGGGGTAAATATCTCTTGACCATCCTATTGCTATTCTCCAAGGCTTCCTCACACGAGTCCAAGTGTTCTGCTATCTTCCCTTTCATTTGCATGTTTTCTTCCCTCAGTTGTACAATCTCATCCTGAGCTTCCTTCAACTGTCTCTTTAGTCTTTTAACTGCCATGTATTTTTTTTCTGAAGGAAATTGAACCTCAACAACTTCTTCAGCAACACATTGAACAAGCATCTCTGGTCCGGTCTCTTCCACATGGATCTGCCTCCTTGTTGGTGATATGGTTATTGGTCTGCCAAATCTTTCTTTGTCAAGTACTTCTGGACTAAACATCATTTTTTTTCCTGGTGGAGGTTGGGCTTCCACAACATCTTTATCTTCATGACAAGGAAATGTCTCATCTACTGAAGTTAGTTTCTTTATTGCTGACCTAGTGAGTGGTTTCCTGGGTTTTTCCATTTTTGTTGTTTCAGGAGTGAAAAGGAGCTTCTTGCCTTTCAGTTTGTCTTTCTTACTGTCAGAGGTTTATTCAATGTTTACAACTGTCTCAACACCCTGTAGTGGTTCTTTACCCTTTTTCTTCAATGTGGGGCCTGAGATATGATCACTTTATGACGGTTATTATACACTATTACCGCATGTACATATGTTTTTTTCATCTTTTGAAGGAGCTTTTTGAAGAATTTTATGTTAAAATGGTATGATCGACATAAGGTACATGTGATTCATGTTTAATGTCATTATTGGGTATAATTCATCACGTTTTATGATTACCAAGAGCTAATTCACATTTTTTTAATGTTACAGGGTGAAAATGCACCATGTTTTTGCTTCCAACACTCCTTCCAGCACTTGTTCCAGTACTCGATCTAGCATTGTGTTCAGCACCTCTTCCCGCACAAAAACGGAGGGCGACTTGGCGGTTATGGTATTGGTGGCCAGTGATGGGAAAATCCGGAACGTGGGTTTTGTTTATGCTTGCCCTCTTCAGCTACTGAGCTTCTGACAACTCAGTTTTAGTTGTTCAAGAGGGCGATTATTGGCTCGCTCCGTTTTATCAGTTAGGGCACCATTTAATGCAAATTGTTGAATTTAGAAGTGGTTCGACCCTCCTATGGTCGACCACTTGGCATGTAAGCTTATAAATACCACTAGGATGGTCAGATAGTTGTTAAGTAGTAGAAGCATCAGATACATCAATATGATAGGGACAAATATGTTTTTACTCTGTTTTGAGTTTTTACATTGCTAGATTATACCAGAACTGTGTTTTTGAGTTTTTATGGTGAATCCATCTTGCTGAGCGCATGGTGTGCTTTTAGAAAGTGACCACGACTTGTTGGGGGGGGCACTAGTAGTCTGGTAACTATCTTTGTGTTGTTCATGCATTTTATGATTTAATTGTTCTCTTTATTTTTCTGTACATGCATATTTTTATTATGTTAATTAGTTTGTTGTAGTTTAATGGTGTTGATTCTCTTTTGTAAGTTAGAATGATGAGATGTGTTAACATGTATTGATCTTGTAGATTAGGAATGGATTTGCAAATCCCTAGACTAACCCCATGTGTAATTAGATAGTAGATTATGTTTTTTATTTATGATTTTAGAATCAAGTTTAAAACAAAGTTTTCACTAGAATAGAATAGAGTTTTTATTTGAGCTTTTCTTTGACAAGGATTTGATGGATAGATAGAGTTAATTCCAATTTTTAATGATAGATTGCTTATCTTAGCTTTTTATAGATTTTGCTTATTTAATTGTTGGCTAATACCTTTGAAAGTTTACTTTTTATATCATAGTTTAATTTATGTTCTTAAATAGTTTCTTGTTGTAGTTTGAACTTCGAATTGTTAGAATAGATGTAGCATAGTTTCATTTTATGTAATTTCCTTTCTAGAATTAAATTGCAATTATATTTCTTAGTTAATGGTTGAATCTAGTTTTGCTTACATAGTATAGAAGTGCAATGATGATCTCGTTATATTGTTGATGGTTAATAAATGAATATGCAGGGTAATTGACGAATGCTTTTGTCATGGCTAAATTCTCATTGGATTTTTTAATCCATACCTTTCACTTTTCTATTAAGATCAGTATTGAGCTTATACCACTTGAATTGTCCTTTGTTGTCAAGTGCCATCGAAATATCATATGACACCAGAGACATTCACACAACCACCAACATTATGTTTGAGTTTTCATAGATTAAGAAATAGTTTTTTTGCTTTCAGAGATTAAGAGATAGTTTTCCTGCTTTCATAGATTAGAAGATATAGTTTCTTTCTTTCATAGTTTCAAAAGATAGTTTAATTGTTGTTGTAGGATAGATAGTCTTTGCTTTGATAGACTAGATAGTAGTTTTTCTTATCATAGATTAAGAATTAGTTCGTAGTTCTTCTTGCTTTCAATTAAATAGATTTCCTTTCATGAATTAGAAATAGTTTTGAATTAAGAATTTAGTCCACTTGCCTCTTAGGCTAGATAATTGTTCAATGAGAAGTTTTAATTTGATTGCTTGCAGTAGTTAGTTGTCTATTTGCTTTAGTAGGTTAGTTAGTTGTCTTTGCTTACTTGTCTATTTTCTTTAGTAGGTTAGTTAGTTGTCTTTGCTTGCCTGTCTATTGCTTTAGTAGGTTAGTTAGTTTTATTTGCTTGCTTGCTTGTTTACTTGCTTTAGTAGGTTAGTTAGGTGTCTTTGCTTGCTTGTTTATTTACTTGCTTTCATAGGATAGTTGCTCATTGAATGTAGGTTGGCAAGTTAAAATAGTTTTCTTTTGTTGTTTGCTTATTGTCATGCTTAATAGTTTCTTTTGCTTATTGTTATGAACTAGTTTGCTTTACATAGGGTTTTTACTTGTCTTCTTAGAGCTATCCATCGATCCTTGGCCCAAAAGTACTTAGGTTACATAGTTTCAATTTGCTTAGTAGGGTTTGTTCATTAGATAGGTTTGCTTGAGTAGATTAGCCTTAGATAGCTATCTTCCTTAGTTAAGTTATACTCCTACAAACCCTTCTACCTTTGGCATATATTTTTCTACAACTCTAAGTTTACTTACCCCGGGTTGACAATTTCATTGAGGGTTTTTAGTGTGTTTTTAGTGCATATATAACACCCATTATTTTTGGCGTCGTTGTCGGGGAGTTGTCTCAAGTTAGGAAATAGGTAGGAATTATATCATTTCTAAACCTTAGCATTAGTTTGGTGGTGGGGGAACTTTAAGACGAGAGGTGAGAACCTGCGCATCTGCTATAGCAGGTTCCCCCAAACCCAATGGTAGGTTTTTTTGGTTTTGTTTTCTTTCATGAACAAACTTAGGGACCCAAAAGGTAGATACGTCGAACCTTTCAACCAAGGTTCCTTCCGACCTTTTTGGGGGAAGGAGCATTCCACTCATAAACTTCGTATACCTATACCAAACAACAGGAGCTAGCTCAACCCAAAGAGATAAAGAAGTCTCTAAAGAGACTAAAACAGGAGCACTATAGAACAAAAGTTGAAGCATCAGTAATAGTGGGACATGAGGCAAGACCACTCGATTCCTCTACAGAACCAACCAACACAAACTTTGTTTTCTTACCACCACCGGGAGAATGAATTCGAAGGTGACCATTAGTTTGGAAGAACTCTCTCAAATCCTAGCAGTAGCTGGGATCTCTTCTTCTCTGGAAGAACACATCTTGACAATAGCCAATAACTTGAATACCTCTCCAGAAATATTAGAAGAATCAAGGTCATATGAGCTACAAAATGATTTTCCTTGCCAAACTGTGAAGGAAGATGAAAACTTATGGACCACCTATGATGGAGAGCAATCACTAAAACCTGATATTGAGGAGTTCTCAACATCCATCTCAACAGATCCTTTATGTACTTCAGAAATCAATCATCCAAAAGAAGAGGATCTGCATAGCATGATGAAGGAGAGCATAKAAATTATTGTTGATAAACATYAAGATTACATTGAAATTTGGTTTCAAGAGGTCATCAGGCCACAATACTATTATCTTCTTCAACACCTTCTGATGCCCAAACAAGTAGGTTGGTTGGTTCTTCATATCCAGGTAATCACTGCGGTAACTTCTTCATATATGTATACGAGTATGTTTCTTMTCTTGCTCCGYAGATGGTTACATTGGAAGAGTTCTTACACTTGAATAMAGATTCTCCTTTTCTTTTTAGGTAGGGTAGGATAGTAAATAAAAGTTTCATGTTGTTAGTTTAGCTTAAAGTCTAATGCAGCCTCATTTTACATTTTATTTTAATAAAATAACTATGAGATACATGTTCCAGTGACTTGATCTCATTGATCTCATTAGTCTTTGATATTTTAGAGTGTGTTTTTTTTCTGGAGACTTATGTAGGTATTTATTTCACCAGGAGTAGACAGTTTCAAGGAAATATAAAAGAAGGATTCTTCTTCGAAACATTGTTATACTTGAATCTTGTTGTTTGCTAAGTATCAAATGAATAATGACTTGTTGTAGTTAGCCATGTTTTTGCAAAATATTTTCATCTTCTTTTTCTCAAGGCATCTTAAGAAGCAATTGCTCTTGAACCTTCACCACTATATAAGGAAGTGACACCGTAACCATCAAGCTTAGAGGCCTCTTGTATAGTTTCTCCAAGAAACCTGAGTAAATGAGTAAAGTATCTTTATTAAAGAGTAACAAGGAGGTCTGGTTAGCAGCTAGTCATGGAAACATCACAATAACTACAAAGGAAGAAGGTAAGTTGAGCCTAGAGATACATTTTTGTTCTTTCTCAATGGTACCATCCACTACACACTAAATAGCTTGATTATATCATATCTTTAGATGGGTCACGTCCGCTTAACTACCCCTTACATCGGGACAATCACTAAGTAATATAATGGAAAGTCGTCCTCTAACATAAATACCATCCCAATTGAAAAAAAGAAAGAAAGAGTTGTTTTCATAGTTGTCCCCCCATCTTCTTGCATAAAGCAACCTTATACTAAAATCTTAAAAGATGGAGGGTCAGTCTTTGAGGGTGTAAGAGGCTAACCCGTCGGGATACTGAAAAAGTCTGCTGGCAGTGGGTATAGGCCTATGGTATGACTAGCCAGAGTACTGAATAGGCTTGCTAGTAGCGGGGCATTCTACCTAGCGAGGATGGTAATCTGACAAAAAAAATAATAATAAATTTAAACTTGTCCTGATGTATAGCATTACTTGCAGACAAAGCTGACATGAAGTATGTATGGTTAAGATAAGGTTAATAAAATCAATAAACTTGTCATTGGGAACTAACTCTGAGACTATCTTGAAACTCTCTTGCCTACCTCTTCTTATCTATATATAGGATCTCTTATCCTATAGGTGGGGCCATCCTTTAACCGTCTCGTCAGACCAATATGTGAAATTTATCTCTACACTTAACAAGTTCTAAATCTTTGGCTATTGGGAGAACTGACTGGTTTTCTATATTTTTTATTGTGAGGTGTCACAATACTTAGGTGTGGGGTAGGCATTCATGAGTTGACAAATGATAACATTTCCTAGAATAAGTAAAACTTTGTAAAAAATTATGTGTATTATTTTCATGATATAGGCTATTACATCAGCAGTCATTTTATTTTCGAAATGCTAATTCCATGTGTGTTATAAACTGTTGTGCATGTCCTTAACATACCACTTAATTGGTTTATTTTCATTACAGACTTTTCATTACAGAGTTATGATT
This sequence comes from Picea engelmannii, assembly GCA_009831015.1. NCBI lineage: Eukaryota > Viridiplantae > Streptophyta > Pinopsida > Pinales > Pinaceae > Picea > Picea engelmannii. The sequence goes on along the minus strand of ML780877.1, from coordinate 291,308 downwards.
ACATGCCTTATAAAATGTGAGATAGAGGAATGGATTGTGTGAGCACGATGGTAAAACAAATAATAATAGAACACTCTTATCTGGCCTCTGCTCCTATTCACTGTATTCGTGGTCTCTGAGGAATCAATTGCCTCAACCACAAAGCTCCCAAGAGTTGGATACCATTGGTTTAAACACCACTAGTTTCCAAGAGCAAGCTATAACAGGGTTTTGAAACCCAAATTTCAGAACATCTCTGGAGCTAAGGGATACTCCAAAGAGTGGATAAAAGAGGATCTAATATAACCCCCCTCTCAAAATAGTAAAGACCTATTTCTAATTCATGGCACGAGGACATTCCATATCTTTGGTCTGGGGGGAGTTTCATGAGCTAAAAATGCTAAGCATTGCCCATTTGTATAGCAAACCCATGAGAAGAGGAAGTAGGATTTCTCTCAAAATTCTGTCATACTGTCTTTTACAAAGTCTTGGGATATTATATCAGTAGTTGTTTGTATTGGTATGCTAAATTATATACTGCTGACATCATTGTGTTTTTTATAATCTCCTGTACGTTTTTATGTTTATGCTATAGAATATTGTTTATACTTAACTACTCTTTGTGACAAATACAGAGTGATTGCAACTGCTAAATACTTATTGTCATCTGTATTCCAAGCTTATGAAAAGAGGATCAGTTGTTTGAATTGTTACATATTGATGACATGCAATAACAATTATCCTATTCACCATGCCTACCAGTACAAACCAATCCTTTTGTTAGTATATGTCAGTTATGTCAATCACCAATGATCAAATTTACTCTTTCATGTGATTGATAGGGTTATTAGGTCAAATTGTTATATTTTCAAAATAAAATTTGACATATCTTGGCAGTAAAATTGTCATTGGTGTGTCTAGGTGTCAATACTACTCCCTCCACTCATCCAAGGTCATAAATCTTCATCACGGTCATATCATCATTCCTTGTCATAAATTTTCAAATGATTGTCTTGGTCAGAGTTCTACTTCAAAATTGGTTTCTGAATTAAGGAAGATGGATTTGACAAAAGTGAAAGAGGTTTTTGTCAATAATAGACCAAGAAACAAAAACCTCCTTCATTTTATGCACATATGTTATTTTTTGAGATAAATTCCCCAAATACAATCGCTATAGGAGGGTTTCTACACATTTGGACAATTTGACTTCAAGTCAGTTTTTCAGAGGGTTGGAGAAGGAATTTACAGTACTTAATGGTTCCATTGTGTAGAAGACATCATAAAATTTCCAGCCATACCACTTTCAGCCCAAAAATCCTCTGGGAAGGCCTCCAAAATCCCTATCAAAGACCACGTTGCGCTTATGCAAGTTTTAAGTAACCAACTTCAAGCTGGGATTCTGAACAAATGGGAAAGTAATTTTGAAACTGGGAGGAGGTTTTTGTTCATAACTACCAAAACACAATAAATTCTATCACTTTTTGAATATACTTTATGGTTTGGGATATATTCTATCATCTTAGAGGCCTATGCTTTCAAAAAATAAAACACTTTGTTTTTCATGTTTTAGTCATATTTTATTTTCGTGTTTTCCTAACAACTAGAAGTGAATTTTTGAAAACCAAGAGAGGATTGTATCAAGGACATATTAAAAAACAATAACCTCTCTCATTTTCTAAATATACGTTATGTTGTTGGATATATTATATTCTCTTAGAGGCCTGGTTTTTCAAGAAATAAAACACTGAGCTGTTTTTCCTGGTTTTAGTCATGTTTTCTTGGCATGTTTTCCTAACAACTGAAAGTGAATTTTTGAAAACCAATAGAGGTTTTTTTCAAGGACATATTAAAAAACAAAAACCTATGTCAGGTTTTATACAGGTTTTACTGTATTGTAGTTACAGGTGTCACTTTGATACCTATTTTTCACAAGTTCGCCAGGCCAGAATTGTTGCACTTTTGGGAAATCACTTTTGGAACTAATTTTGCAGAGGTAAAATTGTTGTTTTGCATGGCTTAAAGGATAAAGGGTATAATATACATCACAAGGCTTATCCACATGTCATCATAAGCCTCCAAAAACTCCAAACCCTCTAGTTCAAACTTTGAGAGCATGAAACACTGAGTTGTCATTTACGCCATGATAACGTTGTCCTACAAGCCAAGATGAGTTCTCTACAGCGTTAGGTTGATGATATTACTGCCACCAATAATAGTCTCTGGATGAAATTGAAACACCACAAAAATCATAAGTCAAAATCCCCCGGGCTAGTGGGAGAATATTTTAAAGCTAATCCACCCCCTTCTTCGCAAGTTTCGTCATGAAGGGCAATTTCTTTTTGTTTGCAGTGGGACGTGCAAAATCGTAAGTGTGGGGGTAATGTTGGGCATGAGATATGATCACTTTTATGACAGTTATTATACACTTTTATCGCATGTACATATGTGTTTTTCATCTTTTGAAGGAGCTTTTTGAAGAATTTAATGTTAAAACGGTATGATCGACATTAGGTACGTTTGATTCATGTTTAATGTCATTATTGGGTATAATTCATCACATTTTATGATTACCAAGAGCTAATTCACATTTTTTTGATGTTACAGGGCGAAAATGCACCACGTTTATGCTTACGACACTTGATCTGGCACTCCTTCCAGCACTCCTTCTGATACTCGATCTGGCACTGCGTCCAGCACCTCTTAATGCACAAAAATGGAGGGCAACTTGGCGGTTATGGTATTGTCGGCCAGTGATGGGCGAATCGGGAACGTGGGTTATATTTATACTTGCCCCCTCCAACTATTGAGCTTCCGACAACTCAGTTTCAGTTGTTCAAGAGGGTGATTATTGGCTCACTCCGTTTTATCAGTTAGGGCACCATTTAAAGCAAATTACCGAATTTAGAAGTGGTTCGACCTTCCTGTGGTCGACCACTTGGTTTGTAAGCTTATAAATACCACTAGGATGGTCATATAGTTGTTAAGTAGTAGAAGCATCAGATACATCAGTGTGATAGGGACAAATATGTTCTTACTCTGTTTTGAGTTTTTACATTGCCAGATTATACCATAACTGTGTTTTTGAGTTTTTATGGTGAATTCATCTTGCTGAGCGTGTGGTGTTCTTTTAGAAAGTGACCACGACTTGTTGGGGGGGGCACCAGCAGTCTGGTAACTATCTTTGTGTTGTTCATGCATTTTATGATTTAATTGTTCTCTTTATTTTTATGTACATGCATATTTTATTGTGTTAATTAGTTTGTTGTAGTTTAATTGTTTTGATTCTCTTTTGTAGGTTAGAATGATGAGATGTGTTAACATGTATTGATCTTGTAGATTAGGAACAGATTTGCAAATCCCTAGACTAACCCCATGTCTAATTAGATAGTAGATTATGTTTTCTATTTATGATTTTAGAATCAAGTTTAAAACAGAGTTTTCACTAAAATATAACAGAGTTTTTATTTGAGATTTTCTTTGACAAGGATTTGATGGATAGATAGAGCTAATTCCAGTTTTCAATGATAGCTTTCTTATCTCATCTTTTTATAGATTTTGCTTATTTAATTGTTGGCTAATACCTTTGATAGTTTACTTTTTATATCATAGTTTAATTTATGTTCTTAAATAGTTTCTTGTTGTAGTTTGAACTTCGAATTGTTAGAATAGATGTAATATAGTTTCATTTTATGTAATTTCCTTTCTAGAATTAAATTGCAATTATATTTCTTAGTTGATGGTTGAATCTATTTTTCCTTACAAGTATAGAAGTACAATGATGATCTCGTTATATTGTTGATGGTTAATAAATAAATATGCAGAGTAATTGACGATTGCTTTTGTCATGGCTAAATTCTCATTGGATTGTTTAATCCATACCTTTCACTTTGCTATTGAGATCAGTATTGAGCTTATACCACTTGAATTTTCCTTTGTTGTCAAGTGCCATCGAGATATCATACGACACCAGAGACATTCACACAACCACCAACATTATGTTTGAGTTTTCATAGATTAAGAAATAGTTTTCTTGCTTTCATAGATTAAGAGATAGTTTTCATGCTTTCATAGATCAGAAGACATAGTTTCTTGATTTCATAGTTTCATTAGATAGTTTAATTGTTGTTGTAGGATAGATAGTCTTTTCTTTGATAGACTAGATAGTAGTTTTGCTTATCATAGATTAAGAATTAGTTGGTAGTTCTTCTTTCTTTCAATTAAATAGATTTCCTTTCATGAATTATAAATAGTTTTGAATTAAGAATTTAGTCCACTTGCCTCTTAGGCTAGATAGTTGTTCAATGAGAAGTTTTAATTTGATTGCTTGCAGTAGTTAGTTGTCTATTTTCTTTAGTAGGTTAGTTAGTTGTCTTTTCTTACTTGTCTATTTGCTTTAGTAGGTTAGTTAGTTGTCTTTGCTTGCTTGTCTATTGCTTTAGTAGGTTAGTTAGTTGTCTTTCCTTGCTTGCTTGTTTACTTGCTTTAGTAGGTTAGTTAGGTGTCTTTGCTTGCTTGTTTATTTACTTGATTTCATAGGATAGTTGTTCATTGAATGTAGGTTGGCAAGTTAAAACAGTTTTCTTTTGTTATTTGCTTATTGTCATTCTTAATAGTTGCTTTTTCTTATTGTTATGAACTAGTTTTCTTTACATAGGGTGTTTACTTGTCTTCTTAGAACTATCCATCGATCCTTGGCCCAAAACTACTTAGGTTACATAGTTTCAATTTTCTTACTAGGGTTTTTTCATTAGATAGGTTTGCTTGAGTAGATTAGCCTTAGATAGTTATCTTCCTTAGTTAAGCTATACTCCTACCAGCCCTTCTACCTTTGGCATATAGTTTGCTACAAATCTAAGTTTACTTACCCCGGGTTGACAATTTAATTGAGGGTTTTTAGTGTGTTTTTAGTGCATATATAACACCCATCACAATCTCATCCTGAGCTTCCTTCAACTGTATCTTTAGTCTTTTAACTGCCATGTCTTTTTTTTCTGAAGGAAATTGAACCTCAACAACTTCTTCAGCAACACATTGAACAAGCATATCTAGTCCAGTGTCTTCAACATGGATCTACCTCCTTGTTGGTGATATGGTTACAGGTCTGCCAAAACTTTCTTTGTCAAGTACTTCTGGACTAAACATTATTTTTTTTCGTAGTGGAGGTTGGGCTTCCACAACATCTTTATCTTCATGATAGGGAAATGTCTCATTTACTGGAGTTAGTTTCTTTATTGCAGACCTGGTGAGTGGTTTCCTGGGTTTTTCCATTTTTGTTGTTTCAGGAGTGAAAAGAATCTTCTTGCCTTTCATTTTGTCTTTCTTACTGTCATAGGTTTCTTCAATGTTTACAACTGTCTCAGCACCCTGTAGTGGTTATTTACTCTTTTTCTTCGATCCTTTGATGAGAGAAGTTTTGGTTGAAGTCGCAGGGTTTCAATCAAAATAGGTTACTCTTTTTCATCTCCCTTTTTCCTTTTTAAATTGTTGGAAGTTGCATTAGTACTTATGGAAGGAGCACTTTCCTTTGATGGTGGGGAACTAGTGGTTTCCATACAAAATATTGATGTAGACAAAATAGAACTCCATTCCCTATTTGTATTATTAAGTTCCTCAAGGACTAACAATTTAATTAGACTGAAATGAAACAGACTAGGCTCAACTTGCTTAGATTTATCTTGTACTTTATTAGTCATTTTCCCTAGGCTTCTACAAAGATAATATGGGAGATTTAAATCTTTCTTACCTATAAAGTGCATGAGTAGTTTGATATGGTACAGGTACACCTTATTGAATCTCCCCTCACAAGTGAATTATTTCTGGATTACTTGATCCAGGTGGATATTGGTGGCCACCCACCTTTTCCAACTGGCTCAAAACAGTTTTCTCTCAATTTTAGCAATTTACGATTTTTAGCCATTTTTAATTATGGGGCCAGTTTGAGGGAGTAAATGAAATTTTTTCACGATCGGTCACCTCAATGATATCCTAAGGCTATGATGGATCCCCCTAAATGAATCTCCTCGTCAATACCTTTCCAAGGAGATATTGCACGCCCTAAACATATATCATATGCAAAAGTTACGACCTCGAGAAATTAATGTACTAACTTACCCCAACAGGGGCCCACATGACTTTTGGCGCTTCATCTCCTAGGGTTAGGTTTTTGGATGTATAGGGTTTTGGAATTCATATTTATTGTAAAAATTCCTTTAGAGCGTCATTGTACTCATCTTCTTGCGAATGACCATAGCTGTCACATCTCTTCTCAGAGATAAGTTGCCATCATTCTAGCAAGCTTTTTTTCAATATTCATTTTACAGTTTTCAGCATATTTCTTATCTAATTGAAATCGAGTTTTATTGTATTTCTATTATCTTTCATTGTGTCTCTGTGTTAACATTACAAATATGTGGTTTCATTTTGTTTCATTCATAAATCTGGATCGCGGTATCAGTGCGGTCTGCTCCTTGTCATTTTTTAATGCATGTCCCTGACGCGGTCAAGGTATAGAAAGTTGGATCTCGAGCTTGTTTATATTGAGGATAACTGCTCTCGCATGCCTAAGAAACTTCCCATGGCGAGAGAAAATAAATACTACGGGACAAGAGATCCTTTCAAAATGTTGCTCAAGGAATCCCTTGAGATACAAAGGAACGAGATAATCGACAACTTCGCACAAATCCTTTGACAACTACCGACAAGTAATGCATCCACCTCAAGCGGAAATTCCACCCCCTTCAAGGTACAGATGTATTTTTATATTCCTATATTTGAAGGTCAAATAGATGTGGATGTCGTAGATAAATGGTTAAACCTTCTAGAAGGGTATTTTCTGTCCCCAACTTTTTCGATAGAGAAAATATTATATTTGCAATCCTCAAGGTAGTCCCCCATGTAAAGGATTTGTGGGAGACTTTTTGTGAACAAAATGAAACAGAAGGATCCACATTATTTGTAGTTGCACTGAATTGGGATTCCTTTAGGGATGTTATTAAGGAACAATACTACAATGTTGGAAGTTATGATGACTTGTATACAAGATGGACCACATTGTGGTAGGAAAGAGACCAAACAGTCCCAGAGTTCACCAATGTCTTCCATACCTTGTGCACCAAGATGGGTATCAAATATTCTAAGCGACATATGGTGCTCAATTACAGTGGCGGTCTGCATATATACATCCAGAAAAATGGACTTTTTTGACATCTCGTCATTGGGCGCGGCCTATAGATATGTCGTCAAAATCGAGAAAAATCTTAAACAAAAGACGCGGAAGTTTGGGTTTGGGAACCCCTTACAACAGAAGCAGGGAAATGGCATCCCTAACCCACAGAACAAAGGATGGAGAAAATATGGGAAACCTCATGAAAACCATTCCAAGCTGCAATAAAAGAAGGACAATGGGAAGATCAAGAAAGATATCGAGAAGTGGTGTGATTTCCATAAGAACCCCTAACATAACATTGTTGATTGCCACTCAAAGAAGTCATTAGTGGCTGAAGTAAAAGCATCTGAATCAGATGTGGTTTCAGACTCTGAGTCAAAACTAGATAATGGGAGATGGATCGTTGACACGGAACCCAGTTCCACCATTGCTACCACCAAGATACAACCCGTTAAACCTGATGAGCCAGAGGAAGGTGAGTGCCTATTTCATTCACAGATGTGAGTGAAAGGCACTCCACTCCATTTCATCGTTGATAGCAGTAGCCAGAAGAAACTCATCTCATCAGAGGTTGTCAAGTGGCTATTCCTGCCAACAACACCACACAAATAGCCCTACACCATCGAATGGCTCTGTCAAGGAAGTGATCTTCGCATCAGCCAATAGTGTCGCTCGTCATACAACATCAAGCCATTCAAAGATGAGGTATTGCGTGATATTTCTCCCCTTGAATTTTGTGATGTTCTTTTGGGACAATATTATTTATGGAAATGCCATGTTATATATGAGTCTAGGCCTTGCAGTGTTATTATTACTTTGAACAGGAAATTGTATAGGATACCTAAGGTAGTCCCACCTAGTGTTATTTCCTTGTTCTCTACCAAGCAATGCAGGAAGGTCATTTCTCAGACTGGGAAGTTTGTCTTCTTCGTGATTCGATCTCAGAGTGAGCGAAAGGTTGCAGCCACATCCATGGCCTCTATGACCAAAATCTCCACATAGCAAAAGCAAGTGTATAAGGTCGTTGAAGAACACAAATACATCTTCTCATCACCTACTAGAGTACCTCTGCACTGTCAGGTCAAGCATCCCATTGATCTGACCCCTGACACACCACTACCAAATGGTCCAGTCTATCATCGCTCTCTACTATAAAATGAGGAGATCAAGCGT
>ML780877.1:227526-238330 GCA_009831015.1 Picea engelmannii | reverse complement strand
CAAATATACCCCAAAAAGAGGAAGGGAAAAATATTTTCTTTTTATGGGTAGCACAATGAGTCTCCCTTGGATAAAGCACATCTGTCTATTTGTTCGTCAAACTCTGGGATTTAATACGACCTTAGGAAGTTGTTCTCTCTACATAGAGTTGTGTCCTCCTCCATTTGGTTATTCTTCCAAACATATGGAGAGTTTGAGTTGCCTCATGCCTCGTAAACTTATGCTAATGCCATGCTACCTGAGTCTCATCATTTGTCATGCTATTGTCCAAGGGAATTTTTTACCAAGCCTGAGTCGGCCCCTCTACAGTTTGTCTCTTGCCCTCATACCCAGCCATCCTGAATGTCCAATCAAGTCTTTGTTCGAAATCAATGAAGCCTTATGTCTGATCGTCAATATTCTCTAGTCCATGACCGACAAGCCGTCGAAGACCTCTGGGTAGTGAATTCGTACACTCATATTACAATCCTACCCAAGTTTTGAAGATTTTGAAGTTGTTGCTCGAGCTCTAAAGACCTCATCTCCAGCCATTAGGCCTTATCAGCTTCTAAGAAGATGGATACTCTACACGTATATCTTTTTGATTTCCATATGTAGCTCTGTTGTGTATTGCTCGCGGCTACACTTTATATAGTTATATGACATGGATCTACAGTGTATTTGATTGGTAGCCATGATTTTATTTTATCTCGAGCATGGGTATGCCCGCCTCGGTGAGACAATTATTATTTTTGCAGATGGAACCTCCTTATTTATGGCCCCTGGGCTCACTTGTTTGGCACATCGGTGAAGATTGTTAATGTATTTCGGCCATCAGATGCTCTTCTGACCTCACACATTAGGGGGCATCTATTATAACCCTAATTTTCACCAGACATGCTTAACTGACATCAGGCCATCTCAGATTCCTTCTTTGCCAAAACACTGTTGAACAACTCTTCTTAAAAACCCCTTTCATAAAGGCCCATGCACCCTGCTACATTATTGCGTGCGTGTACACACTAGTTGACCCAAGACAGCCCGCGTGTACCTACAAAAGCACGAAAAAAGGAAAGTTGTTGATGGAACACATAGCTTTGGGTAAGTTAACTAAACCTTTCAGCCATGCATGGCCAGAAGTTTGACCAAATACCTAGCTTCTTCTAACCTATAAAAGAAGGGTTAGGGGTCCCATTTGGAAGAGGAGAATCATAGTAAAGAAACTATACTCGATTGCGCATTCCCCTTGTCCCAACCTTTAGCCATCCTTGTGCAAAGAGAAGTATAGAGCAAAGAAGTTGGAGGATAGTTGAAGAGGAGCCCAGGACTAGGTTCGTGGAGCAGTGGTCGACTTCATCATTGTAAGTTGATTTATTGAAGTTAATAATAAATAAGTACTTTTCCCGCCCCACCATATGAGGTTTTCATATTTTATTGCATACATGTTGATTAAATCTCTAACCCATTAACCTGTAGATCAAATGCATGTGGAGTTCTTTGTTTGTCTTGTGTGAATGCAGGTCAGCCTTGGGAGGAAAGTTGCAGTCAAAGAGCGACCAAGCGTGAAGAAGGATTGATATCAAACTCTCGAAATAAGGTATGCTCACTTGATCTTCTTAACTACATATTTTCTTAAGAATAATGGGGATTAGGTCCAGGATGACAGTAGAAAGTAGGAATCTTTAGGTATTTTCTGCATGCATGATAAAACCCTAAGTGCTAGTCCGTAGAGGGATTTCCCACTCACAACAGTATGTTCAGGGCTGGATGAAATGTTAGGATTTTCTCGGTGGTATTAGTGGTTGGGGTTCCTTGCGTCCCCCTTGAGTCTATTTTTTGGAGTGGCGGTTGGGGTTTCTGATCGGGGCTTGAAACATAACTTTGAGGTCCTTCTTTTTCAGGCATTCAGTGTTGATTTTTGGAGTCGAGTCAGCACTTTGAGGTCTGTTTAGGGTGTGTGGTTGCTAGTTTCCTCTTCCGTGATTGCAAGATCACCAGTTGTTCCTCTGGATCTGTATTCTATGGGGGTTATTTTCCGCTCTGTCCTGGTCCATCCAAGTTCTCTTGTGTTCAGCTTCAGTTGTTTTTCTTGGCTGGGATTGATGGATATTCTCTTTGCAGACTTCATTTTTCGAGGGATGCTCATTAAGGGCCATTTTTTCTATGTTTTTCTTCCTCTTGGGGTTGAAAGTTTTTTTTTTAGACTAAATGCATTCTCTCTTATACAGTATTTCTTCTTTTTGTCTCTTTAGCCTATTACTTGGCCCCTTCGGGGTTTCCATCCTTTCCAAGGATGAGACGTGCTTAATGCACCTGCAAAATGTAATTTGGTTCTCTACGGATGAATAAAATTACGCTTTTTTTCGAGGAAAAAAACAAATTTTCATTTAATAATAAACATAATGATGATGAAAGGATGATATAACGAAAAAGAGAGATATGAAAGAGTGAAACTATGAGGGCTTAAATTGACGAATAATAGTGAACTTAAGGTATTATGATACTATAATATGATAATGTATTCTGATGATATAGTATAATGAAGTATTAATGTAATGTATTATAATACATTATTATATTCATATAATAATAATAATGATATTATTATTAACCAATATTTTTTGCTCCACTAGAAAACCTAGGCAAAATTCAGCCCCATCCTCCTCCCTTCCTCGTGATCTCATCTCCCTACCCTATATCCAAGGAACCACATATCTTATCTCAAAACTCTTGACTAAAAATAGTGTTCAAACCCTATAAAACCCTCAAACAACTCCTTCGATCTTCTAAAGACAAATCTGACCCATTGCTTGGCTCAGGGGTCTACCAAATTCCCTACTCCTGTGGAAAATATTATATAGGACAAACTGGTAAATCCTTCCAAGCATGCCTCAAAGAAAATATAGATGATATTTCCCATAATCGAATCCCCAAATCAGTTATAGACAAATACTCCTTCAATTCCAAACATCTCATTTACTTCGACCAAACCAAAATCCGAGCCTCAACCCTGCACTACTCCTATGGGCTCATTCGGGAAGCTCTTGAAATAGAAAAAATATCCTAATAATTTCAATCACGAAGATGGCTACAAATTGATCCATTCTTGGAAACCCACCATTCACCACCTTGACCACTAGGTTTCCCTGGTCGATTCTCCCTCTCTCCTTCCCCCCTCCATCTCTTTTCTTCTTTACTTTGATTCCTCGACACCTTGTGACTTCTTCCAATTATCTTGATAGCCTTATGTTTCCCCCCCCTCTCTTTCCCTCAATCCTCTATAACTTAATCACTTACTTCTCTTTTGCCTCTTTCTTCTTCGATTAATCTGCTCTACCTTCCTAACCATATCTTTCTCTTTACTTTTTACTCTTAATTTACACTCTACGCTAACTACTCTACCATCTTCTTGCACCTCATATCTCTCTCTCGGTCATTTTATTTCTATATACATTATAACTCATATCTCTCACTCGATCATTTCAGGTCTATATACATTATAACTCATATTCTATTTTGATCCCTTGATGTTGTTTTCTTCTTTTTCCTCAACATATTTTCCTGTGTATATATCATTTTTTACCATTTGGTTCTAATCGCCAATTTAAGAGAATAGAATATAATAATGTATTATAATACATTACATTAATACTTCATTATATTATATCATCACAATACATTATCATATTATAGTATCATAATACCTTAAGTTCACTATTATTTCTTAATTTAAGCCCTCATAGTTTCACTCTTTCATATCTCTCTTTTTCGTTATATCTCCTTTCATCATCATTATCTTTATTATTAAATGAAATATTTTAAACCATCATTTCACGTTATATGATAATACAACTACCTTTCATATTCTAATTTTCCCCTTATCATATCCTTTCTTCACACAAATTTGTACATATTTTTTTCTACAATTTTTTTCTTTTCCCTCTATTTATCTTAACCTTCTTATGATCTTACCTTGATATAATAATGTATCCTACTACATTACCTTAATACATTATTATACTCCAACACTTTAATACATTATTAATTTATATTATTACAATACATTTGAAGATTTTCCAGGTCCTATCAGTTTGCCAATTGGGTATGTCTTTGACCACAGATTGGCTCTAAGTTTCAACTGCTATGAAAAGGTTTTGTTGTTGTTTTAGGACAGCCAACAATTCAGGAACTTCTTGTTGAATTGTTACGGTTGTACTTGCAATTTTAGGTTCTCTAGCATGTAGTTTTAGTAACCAGAAGTTAGCACATGCATACTAAAATGAATACAACACACCTAGAGATCTTTACAGTTGAACATAAGTAGATATAAAAGACTAACACACATCATTTTGTACACAGGTATTTTTGGTCAACATGACCCTGGATAAACCACCCCCCTCCCCCCGGGAAAAACCAGTTTGGGATATATGTCTATATATGAGGAAAGTAAGTGGTGGAATACAACAAGTACAAAATATAGATGAACCTGGTACAATAGAGGCTTGATCCAAGATGAAATACAAGTCCAAAAGAACCAGGTGCACCCCCCATAAATTCTCTCAAAACCACCATAACTACTCCAGATGCAAGTTGTGAGCTCAGAATGGAAAACCCCTCCACAGGAATGAAGCTCTGTTGTGTGGCCTCCCTTTGCAACTGGTCCCACTACAATATGACGGGTGAAAGACCTCCCCACTACTGATGCATCCTCCTCAACAAGTGCACCCTCCACAGTAATGAATGCTCCTCAGTACATAAACCAAGCTCCAAGTTAGATGCCTCCCTCCATGAAAACATGTGCCCAAGCTATCCTCACCTCATGCAAAAAACCTCATGCCAAATATCCCTCTCAATCTCTCCAAGTGAGCAAATCAAGTTATGAGATCTTTTTTGCCCTTTGCACCCCTCTCGAACCTCCATAAGGGAACCTAGGATATGGATGGATGAGATCATCCCATATTCCATCTAATCAAAGGTTGAGATCTCTCAAAAATAATCTCACTCAATAACCCACTTTGGGTTAGGTTCCCTAAGTTCACTTTATGTCTCTAATTCACCCACAAAATGAATAAATAGTCATTTTACGCATAAATGACAAAATTTCACTTTTGACATAAAACTCCTAAGTCAGAGTGAAATTAGACACAAAGTACAAGGAAAAATGTACATAGTACATTCCACATGTGTTTAGGAGAGAAGAAACACATGGGGAACACCTCCCAAGGTACATAATCTCAACAATCCCTCTTATCGAGGAAGGTGTTCCTCACCAAGCCCATCTTGTCTCTAAAGTAGACATGTTTTCCCCTTGGCAGGGCCTTGGTGAGTATATCTGCAACCTGGTCATCAGTCGATATATACTCCAATTGAATTGTGCCTCTCTGAACCCAATCATGGATGAAGTGGTACATGATCTCAATGTGCTTCAACCGATAATGAACACTGGATTCTCATAGAGTTGTATGCAACTCTAATTATCAAAGTGTATGACGATTGGTGGAATCTCCTGACCAAACAATCCAACCAGCATCTTACAAAGCCAAATGGCCTCGCAACTGGCCTCACTAGCCACCATGTACTCTATGTCGGTTGAACTCAAAGCAACTGACTTTTTCTTATGGCTGAACCAGGAAACAAGTCCTGACCCCAAACCAAAGCAGCACCCTGATGTGATTTTCCTGCCAGTAGCACATCCTTCCCAATCTGAGTCTGTGTAGAAAACCAAACTGACTCCATCTCCCCTGATATAGTATAGGCCATAATCAATTGTCCCAACAATGTACCTCAAAACATGTTTTGCCCCAATCATGTGAACACTCTTCGACTCTACCATATGTTGGTTGAGAGTGTTCACGGAAAAACAAATATCTGGTCTGGTGTTAACCAGATACATGAGTGAACCAATCAACTACCTATAAATTGTGGCATATACCAACTGGCTATCTGAAGTAATAAGCTTCTTCCAGTTGGTAATCATAGGTGTAGACATAGGTCTGCAGTCCTCCATCTGAAATCTGCTCAAAATATATGTTGCATACTTCCCCTGCCCCAAAAATATGTGACCCTCCTCCTGCCATACCTCCATACCCAGAAAGTAGTCCATCAATCCAATATCACTCATCTCAAACTCGGATGCAAGTCCCAGCTTGCACTCAGCTATGAGATCCTCGGCTCGAGTGATGAACAAATCATCCACATATAAGATGAGAATAAGTGTGTCCTCACCTCTAATGATGTAGTATAGGTTAGGATCATCATTGCTCTTCTCGAATCCCATCTGAAGCAAGTAAGTGTCTATGCGTGAATACCAATATCGGGGAGATTTCTTCATACCATAAAGTTCCTTTCTCAAAATACACACGTGAGTCTCCCTATCACTCACCTCAAACCCCTGCAGCTTCTCTATGTACACCTCCTCGTCAATAAATCCATTCATAAATGTGGTATTCACATCCATCTGGTGAATTCTCCAACCCATCTCTGTTGCTATGGAAATGATACTCCTGATGGAGGTGTATCTCGCAACTAGTGTGAATGTCTCTTCATAATCAACTCCCTCAATCTAAGAGAAGCCTCATGCCACAAAATGGGACTTGTGTTTCTCAATGTTGCCATCTGTAGTAAACTTGGTTTTGTACAACCACCTGGAAGTCACAACTGACTTCCCCACTAGCCTCAGGACCACCTCCCAGACATAATTGTGCACAATGGAGTCATACTCCTCTACCATGGCCTCTCTCCATACCTGTTGGTCCATTTCCTGCATAAATTTATGTGGCTCAGTATCCATGATACTCATCACTAGTGTCAAACATGCTCCCAATCTGACTAGAGGTCTTCTCTCTCTGACCTGGATCTTGGGCTCCCCTACATTCTCTCTGCCTTCTTTAGGGTATCCTAAAACCATCTAGGTCTCCTCTTCCCTGAAGTCGTCAACGAAGAAGTAAGGTCTCTCTTCCCAAGAGTCACTGCCTCGAGACTCGTCTCAATACTCTGAGAACCCGAAGTTTGTGCCCCCTCTGAATGAACATGCTCTGATTGTGACCCTGAAGTTGTGTATGGTGACCCTGTCACCCTTGATACTGGTGTATCTGAAACCTAAGGTTGTTCTCCCTCTGAGACCTCAAGTGGTGCCTTTGCATCATCCTCAAATATAACTCTCGACTCAAGAGATCTCTGAAAATCCATATCCTCCTCAAATCTGACATCTCTACTCACCACCACTCTCCTAAGTGGAAAAATGTAGATGCGATAGGATTTGGACACCTCTGAGTATCCAACTAGAATCCCCTGCTGGGTTGTGGGGTCTAGCTTTGTCTTCCTCTCCGAGGGGACATGAGAAAAGTTCAAGCACCCAAAGATCTTGATATGCTCAACATTGGGCCTCCTACCAGTGAAGGCCTCCTCAAGAGTCATCTTCCCCAATATCATGTGGGGGCTCCTGTTCTGCAAGTAAACTACAGTCACACATTCCTCTACCCATAAGTACAAAGGAAAACTCTGATCGTGCAGCATGGATCTCATTGCACCGATAATAGCCCGGTTCTTCCTCTCAAAAAAATCGTTCTACTTGGGGTTGTATGGTATGGTAATCTATCTTCTAAGGCCATGTTGGGCACATGAGTCTACAAATTTTCTCRAGGAATATTCTCCCTCGTTATTCAACSGCAATACTTTGATCCTCTCTCCCGATTGGTTCTCCACAAGAGCTCTGAACTCTTGGAACCRTGTGAARACCTCACTCTTTGCMTTCAAGAAATAGATCCAATTCTTCCTTGAGTAGTCATCAATAAATGTGAGATAGTACTAACAACCACTCAAGGACTTCTGATTCATGGGTCCACACATGTCTGTGTGTACTAAATCCAGTATCCCAGCTAAMCTAGTGTCACTGCTAGGGAACGAGGCCYTGGTAAAATTACCAAGCGTACACCCTCTACAAACATCCTGATGCTCTGTAYTGATTTGTGGCACTCCGGTCACAACCTCTCTYAGTCCTTCKAGAGCTCCATGATGTAGGTRGGCCATCCTATGATKCCATAACTCACATATATGTCTGTTGTTGTCGTTATTCGATGYCAATGCATGCAGAGGCTGAAAAATCAATCTGAACAGTTTCCCATCCCTCACTCCAATCACTTTTCCTGAGGCAAGCGAAGACCCACGAGGATGAATGAGTACCTTGGTGCCTCTGAAATTCACCTCAAGACCTCTATCCTGGAGGGTGGAAATTGAAATAAAATTATTCTTCATCCCAGGGACATAGAGAACGTCCCTGAACGATATAGGTGGCATTCTATCTCTCTGAAAGGTAATTGTGCCAATCCCAGCAACTCTGACCAATGTGTCATCTCCAAGAGAAATCTCTATCCTGACCTCGGTGTCTCTGATATCATTCAAATGCTCTCTGACTCTAGTCATATGGATGGAAGCCCCGCTGTCAATATACCAGATGCCAGGTGTCATCTCAACTGAGGTGCAGCATATGAGGAAAGAACACCCTCTCTTAAACTATGTCTGAAACTCTGCCTCCTCTGTTGTAGCTATGATACCACTCCTCTTCTTCTTCCTATTAGGGCACTTTCTAGCACAATGCATGAACTTCTTACAAACAAATCACTTCACTTTTCTCATATCTCTCTTCCAACCACTTCTCTGACCATTGTTGCTCTCTCCTCCACTCCCCTATGGTGGGGCCCCAAACTTGCAACCCTATCGACCCCCACGGTCGGCCTTCTTCTTTCCCTTTCTCCAAAGAGCAAGATCATCATCACCCTGACCAAACTGTTGTTGATGTTGTTGCCACTGTCCAAAGGCCTCGGCTACAAGCCTAATCTCCTCATGGATGAAGTCATCCCACATCCTCTCCCATGTAGGCATGGCCTCCCTGGTAACAATGCCACAAAAAAATGGACTCCACGGTTTGGTGAAGCTATTCATAGCTTGCCTCACCAAAGAGTTAGGGTCCACCACCTCTCTGACGACTCCAAGCTCGTCTCGGATCTGAGTGTAGTGACCAAGGAATGAAGTTATTGACTCATCCTTGAGCATGTGAATGCCCCTGATTTGGTCTTGAAGAACCATGTTTCGGTTCTCATTGGAGCTCTCATACAACTTACATAGAGATGTCTACATCTCGTATGCATAAGTCTTCCTAGTCAAATGGGGTATGATATGATCATGAACTACATCACAAATGGTCCTCTTTGCCTTGTTTTTCCTCTTCCTAAACTCTTCCAACAAGATGGGGGCAGTGATAGGAAGAACTGGAACAAGCACCTCAACTATGTCCCATAGCCCGAGGTCCTCTAAGACAAATACCATCCTCGCCTACCAAGGAGACCAATTTCTAGCCCCAGCTAGTCTTTCCTCAAAATGCATCTAAGATGTTGACATGTCTTCCAAAATGCACTCCCAACTGATGCTCAAACTGCCAAGGAAACGTTGCCTCACTCCTGTCAACACAGGTGTGAAAAGAGACAAGCGTCCTCTGACCTCACTCCTATCAAAATAGGTGTGAAAAGAGGTAGAGTCAAATCAGCCTCACTCCTACTTCGTAGGTGTGAAAAGAGATTGACGACAAAGTGTCACAACTTCCCAACTTTCCTCTACAAAAATATGCCCACTAACAACCACTAAAGAAGTCAATGGTTGTCCACAAAAATCTGCCAAGAAGATGTATATGACAGCCAACACATGTGTTGTCCAAACTGCTCAAAAATCAGCCACCTCGTCTTTGATGCCATGAAAATTTTCCAGGTCCTATCAGTTTTCCAACTGGGTCTGTCTTTGACCACAAATTGGCTCTAAGTTTCAATTGTTATGAAAAGGTTTTGTTGCTTTTTAGGACAACCAACAGTTTAGGAACTTCTTGTTGATTTGTTACGGTTGTACTTGCAATTTTAGGTGTTCTAGCGTGTACTTTTAGTAACAAGAATTTAGCACATGCATACTAAAATAAATACAACACGCCTAGAGATTTTTACATCTGAACATAATCAGATCGAAAAGACTAACACACATCATTATGTACACAGGTATTTTTGGTCAACATGACCCTGGATAAAACCCCCCCCCGGGGAAAACCAGTTTGGGATATATTTCTATATATGAGGAAAGTAAGTGGTGGAATACAGCAAGTACAAAATATAGATGAACCCGTCACAATAGCATCTTGATCCAAGCTGAAATAAAAGTCCAAAAGAACCAGGTGTTCCCTAGGAAGGTGTGACCCAAATAAATGCTCTCAAAACCACCATAACTACTCCAAATGCAAGTTGTGAGCTCAGAATGGAAAACCCCTCCACATGAATGAATCTTTGTTGTGTGGCCTCCCTCTGCAACTAATCCCACTACAATCTGACGGGTGAAATACCTCCCCACTACTGATGCGCCCTCCTCAACAAGTGTGCCCTCCACAGTAATGAATGCTCCTCAGTAAATAAACCAAGCTCCAAGCTAGATGCCTCCCTCCATGAAAGAATGCACCCAAGATATCATCACCTCATGCAACAAACCTCTTGCCAAAGCTCCCTCTCAATCTCTCCAAGTGAGCAAATGAAGTTATGAGCCCTCATTTTCCCTTTGCGCCCATGTTGAACCTTCATAAGGAAACCTAGGATATGGATGGTTGAGATCATCCCATCTCCCATCTAATCAAAAGTTGAGATCTCTCAAAAATAATCTCACTCAATAACCCACTTTGGGTTAAGTTTCCTAAGTTCACTTTATGTCTCTAATTCACCCACAAAGTGAATTAATAGTCATTTTAGGCATAAATGACAAAATTTCACTTTTGACTTAAAACTCCTAAGTCAAAGTGAAA
>ML780877.1:200311-210869 GCA_009831015.1 Picea engelmannii | reverse complement strand
GGCCATGAGGGGGAAATTTTTTCATAATTTGAGATCAAAAAATGCCAAGAATCATGCAATTCTGCTACTTCAAATGCAAGGATGCCCCCAATCCAATATAAAGCAAGAAATTAAATCTTTTTGTTTCAAAATTTTCATTAAAAACAATAATGAACTTTCTTGAAACCCAAACTAAAAGTTTTCTTTTAAAGCGAACTATTTAGGAGAAATATGATCTTTCACTAAACAATTCTAAAGAAAACACACGCTTTGTAATTGAAAGATACTCAAAGCAAGAGACTCATCCTTCAAAACCAAACAAAGCCAATGTGGTTAAAAGTAACTCAAAGAATGTCAAGCAGACTGTAAACAGATCAATATAGACTCCAAAAGCTCAATCTAGCTGATCAAAGCAAAAATGGGTCATCAAAAGATGACAAGACCCAATCCAAAAAAGTTTACAAACAAGTTTGCAACCTAGCAGTAGAGTATAGTGCGAGAATTAGGTATTCTCGCAGGCCAAACACTAGTAGGGTGCGAGAAGTTCACACTGGATCTAACAGCAGGGTGCGAAAATCAATGGTTTTCACAGGCTGTAGAGAGGTACAGTGCGAGAATGTCTGTAATCAAAGAAAACTTTGAAAAAGGACAGGGAATCTAAGTGAACTTCTAGATCCAAAGAGTCTAGATGGATGTCCCACAGACTCAGAAACCAGAAAACAATCAATCAAAGGTAAGGAAACTAGACTAACTAGGAAACAATCCATTCCCTAGTATGGTCACCAATTTTGTTATTGGATAAAACGGTAGGTGAGGACACTAACTGATCTCCCTAGATCCACCTAGATCTAGAACAAAACACACCAGAACATGACGCTTTCCTTAAGTTTTAAATATTGAATTTACTAACTAAAGAGGGATGGGTGACATACCATTTAAATGCCACTTCCTCTCGCCATCGCCATCCTAGCTCTGTTCCAACACTCATACAATGATGATCCTACAAAAGAACACAACCAACCAAAGTGATAGTAATAGCATAAACTCAATATAAACCTATGTATGTGATCAAGGAATCATACAATAAAAAACAACAAGCTTTATAGGAAAGAATCATATTACTGTATCATATTAAATGTGAAAGAGAGATTACAATCATGGCCTTGATGTCGTAAGATCCCTTCCAATTGTCCTTTGTTCCCCACACACTTCCATTCCAAGAATTCTGAGAGCACAGATCTGATAATATTCACAATCTATCTTGACAAAGGCAAAACTCAAAGACACTCCACCCAAGCTAATAATTCCAAGCCAAATCCAACTTAGCCCCTCTACATGAGAGCTCCTCTCCTTTTATAAGTTGAAGAGGATAAGGTGAGGAGATTAGGATGATCCCACTAAATCATGAGAGCGAGTAAGATCCAAACCATTCAGATGCCACCTCACCATGGAAGTTTCTCCTTCTAGAAGATTCGAGAAAACACTCATTTTTCCCACATGTAATCATTCTCGCACCCTGCCTATAGAGAAGACTATGAACTCATCGCGACCTAGCTATGATGCAGCCTGTGAGAATCAGGCATTCTCGCACAAGTTGTGGCTTTGGAATGTTGGAAGGATAGAATTATTGATCTCATTCAGACCTTCACTCAGATCAGATTCTCTCATTTATACAGGGAGAAAAATTTGGAGGCTGATTTTCTATCCAAAAAAGATTGTATGGATCCCTCGGGTATCTTGTCCTATCAATACTGGATAGGTGGACTTGAGAGCCTTCCTCATCGCATTCTTCTTTTCTAGCCTATTGTCTGATGTTTTTTTGTCTTTTGTTGATCACTATTTTCTCTTCTCTGCGACGGTCTGATTTGTTCGCAGCCAGTTTTCTGCATAGTTGGATCCTTCTTCTTTTTCGATAGGGGTTTTATTTTGGTTTCTATGATGTGCTTGGCGCAATCATTGATTGGACACAATCTTGTATCTTTTTGGATAACTCCAAATTTAATACAAAGCAAAATTTTTCTTTTGGTTAATATATATATATATATATATATATATATATGACTTCAAGTCATCAGCCATCATGTTGTAATTAAAGTAATCAAAGATAAATTTTTATATCTAAGTGTTGAGCATTTCATCCTAGATATTCAAAATTAGATCAACATTTATTAAATCATCATAGTGCAAAAATTAAAGTATCATTATTATTTACATATAAAACATAAATATTATGATCAAATTTATATTGTTTGAAGTTATAATTGAGAAAAAATTAATCGATCTTCTAATACCATGTTTTGGGGTTTGTTTCAAACCATATAATGATTTCTTCAATTGACACACAATATTGTCATTCCTATGAAAGTCTAGAGGTTGCTCCAAATAAATCTCCTTATTGGGACCACTATGTAACAAACAACTCTTAACATCCATTTGATGTACTTCCCATCCAAAACAAGCAACAAGTGAAATAATCAATTAGACAGAGTTCATGTTTGCAATAGGGGAAAAAGCCTCAATGTAAATGGTACCTTCTTGTTGAGAAAATAATTTTTCTACCAATCAAGCCTTGTGCCTCTCAACGTCACCTTTAGATGTAAAATTCTTCTTGTGGACCCATTGACATTTAACCACAATCTTTCCTTACAATCGAGGAAGTAAATCCAAAGCTCTATTATTCATCAAGTAGTTGTACTCTTCAACAATGGAATCCTCCCATTATGATCGACCATGTGCATCTACATATTTGCAGAAATTATGTGCCTCTAGCACATGTGTCATCAAAGAAAAAATACCATGATATTTCTAACCTCTAAGTTTCCTTGAGTCATTCACATTACTTGCATCAACACCAATATCTTTAATTGTCTTACTTGCCCATTGAGGAAGACAAGTGTCTCTTGTAGAAAGAATTCCTATATTAAATTCACGATGAGAGTTCATATTCAAACAATCAAGAAATTTAATACTTATTTTTTACTCTGTTGTAGAAGGTTGACTACAAGTCAGATATGTTATGTGGGTCGATTGTCCAAAGGACAAGCCAGTCGACACACTAGTTGATGTTGTATAATAAAAGGTGGATCCAAAACTTCTCACCAAAGAAAATGGATCATTGTTGAACAATCTAGAAGAGGACTTTAACAGAGAAATATCTGAAATATACTCATCAAAGAAAACACCCCTATGACAACCTACAGGATTCTGACTCGTCATAATAGCCCATCATAATACAAGCATGACTCTTTGGATCTAAATTATTTCTTTAATCATTTGGATCATGATCCCATGCTATGAATCCAAATATTGTGATATGTCCAACTAGGGGTTTCCTTCCACTCCATTTCTCAAGACGAGTTCTATCCCACACAGATTTGGTCAAAATCATGTTTAGAAGGAACTTTGACTAG
Organism: Picea engelmannii; assembly: GCA_009831015.1. Lineage (NCBI taxonomy): Eukaryota > Viridiplantae > Streptophyta > Pinopsida > Pinales > Pinaceae > Picea > Picea engelmannii. Next base: position 207,480 of record ML780877.1, on the reverse strand, counting down.
TAGACAGCCTCTACCCAAAACCTAGATGGAAAACCTTTATCTTGACGCAAACACCATGCCATTTTGATTAAGGTCTTATTCTTCCTCTCAACAATATTGTTCTACTGAGGTGTATAGGTATAGATCCTCTACCAAGAGATACCATGTTGTGACAAGTAGCTCTCAAATGCCTTGCTTATATATTCTCCTCCATTATCAAATCTTAGACATTTCATAGATCGACCACATTGCTATTCAACTAATGCCTTAAATTCTTTAAACTTTTTAAAGACATAACCCTTATTCTTCAAGAAACATACCAAAGTATACTTAGAAAAAACATTAGTGAAGGTCAAAACATCCCTTGCACCTACTAATGATGGTTGGTTCATTGTACAAATATCACTATATGGATAAGTTTCAGCTGCATCTTTACTCTCCATGCCTTCTCTTTCTCAAATACAGTCTAATGATGATTTCCAAGCACACACCCTTTACATACACCATTAAGGGGCACTACCATAGGTAGTCCATTACCCCTATTAAACTTCATCAACAATTTCATCCTTTCAAAATTTAGATGTCTGAGTCACTGATGCCAAATTTTCTTCTAGCCATCAGTCCTAGCTATGAGTGTGGTCAAACCTGAATATTTCTTAGGGAAATCATAGAACTTATACAGTCTATCCTTAGGGCTAAGAATACCCTCAACAGCCACAACAAAATCACTACTAGTATCCTTCACAACAATCCTATCAGGACATAATTCAACTTTTTTACTAGTATATGTTAGTTGGGGTATATACAACACATTAGCACTCAAAATTGGTGCATGATACATAATAGTGATCACGCCATTTTGGCATTCAGTGTTACCATAACCAACAATAGTAATTTCATAATCATTTGCAACAAATATTTCTTCTTTTGTAGTTCTTAATGGAGAAAAGAGAGAAGCATCCTTATCCATATGATGAGTACAACCAGAGTCATCCATCCACTTACTTCTTGAAGTGTGAACATACAATTCTTGAGAAATACTAATAGAGAAGGTATAATTATCTCCCTTACCAATCTATGTGACAGGTCAATTGAGTGATTAGTTGACACCTCACCTTCAAGATTCTTAACCTTCTCCTCAAGATCTTTAGTCTTCTTCTAGCTATTCTTCTTGACATGTCTTGGCCTTCCATAATATCGACATGTCTTCTTCTTCTTACATTTCTTAGTTGATGTATGATCAATATGATTCTTCTTATTAGCCTAGTCAACATAATCCTTTTCTTTCTTATGATTATATCCAAGACCTCTTTCTCTATCATTCTATTGACCTTTTCCCTTAAGGAGATGTGCCTTAATCTCAAGTTTACCTTCATCAAACAAATTTTCATGTGCCCCATTTATAAATCCACAGAAATAATCAAAGGTGAAATCCTCACCATATTGTTTTTTGGAAGCTCAACTCGCATAGAATCTCAAACATAATACATCATAAGGTGTCTTCAAATTCATCAAGATCATTTTATAAGATTATTTTCTTTCTTCGGAAAATGCTTTCCACATTCACTTAATTTCAACAATATCTCCTTCACCCGAGCCAAATAATCTTCAATTCTATCAAAGGAAAGAATATTAAGAGAGATCAACTCTTTCTCAATCTAGATAATTTGAATTTCATCAATCTTGTCGAATAGAGTCTTCAACTTATTCCAAACTTTATTTGGATAGTCTATCCAATTTGTATGAATTTAAATTTCCCTGGCACTATAGATCACTATAACTCCTACAAACTCATCCTTCTTCCCATTGATGATGAAATTTTATTGATCATCCTTATGATCTAGAATCACAATCTTTATATGATCTAGGTGGATATTGGTGACCAGCCACCTATTCCAACTAGCTCCTCTTGATAGTTTTTAGTTCAGTGAGTTCTTCTATAATTCTTTGTAATTGTGAGTTCTACACTTCTGGGGCTGTCTAAATCCCTACACAGCTTCCAAGTGAAGATTGGTGGCCGCCCACCTAATCCAATTGGCTTATTTTGGAGGTTTTCATGTTAGTACATCTTTATGCACTTCCAGGGCCGTTTTGGGGCCCTAAACATTGTTTTTTTGGCTTGCCACAGTCAAACTATAGACGAAGTCACAGTTTGAAGGCATAATGTGTAGTTCTCAAAAAGATCTTTCCAACAGGCTATCACACACCAAAAATGGAGGTCCTATGCAAAATTTATGACCCCGGGAAGTTGAGGTACCAACTTACCCATCGGGGCCCACACAACTTTTGGTGTTTCATCTCCTAGGGTTAGGTTTTTGGATGGCTAGGATTTTGGCATTCATGAGTAATGTTAAAAAGGCCTTTGGAGCCTCATTGTAATCATTCTTCTTAGACAGATGCACGTAGTGGCCACATCTCTTCTCATAGATAACTACCACCATTCGAGCAAGTTGTTTTCAGTTATGGAGTTTTAATGTTTCGGCCTATTTTATTTATTCAATAGAAGTTTTTTTTCGCTGGATATTTGTTGTTGTTCTTTGTATCTCTATGTTATTGTATTCAGTTTGTTATTTATTTCGTTTCACTCATAAATTTGGATCGGTGGTATCAGATCAGTCTACTCTTCATTTATTTTTCTCCGTGCATGTCCCCAATAAGATCTAGGTACAAGAAGTTGGGACTCGAACTAGTCGAGCCTTTGCAAGATTGGTCGGGCTGAGCCCAAACACAACTCATGGGGGACGAGAAGAAATATGATCAAGTAGGAGATCCTTTTAAACTATTGCTCAAGGAATCCCTTTCCCGACAAAGGAACAAAATGATGGACAACTTTGCACATATCCTTCGACGAATACCCACGGGAGTAACATCTTCATCAAGAGGCCATGCAACCCCCTTCAAGGTACAAGTAAATTTTGATATTCCATTATTTGAAGGACTGATGGATGCGGATGTTGTAGATAAATGGTTGAATCTGCTCGAAGGGTATTTTTCGGTCCACAATTTTTCTGATAGGGAAAATATTACTTTTGCACTCCTCAAGGTTGTCCCACGTGTTAAGGACTGGTGGGATACTTACTCTGAGAAAAGGGCCATAGAGGAATCTGCAATATTTGCAGTCGCCCCCACATGGGATTCCTTCAAGGATTCCATTAAAGAACAATACTAAATTGTTGGAAGCTACGAGGACCAGTACACAAGATGGACCACCCTGCGTTAGGAAAGGGACCAAGAAGTACCAGATTTCACCAATATTTTCCATACCCTGCGCACCAAATTGGGTATCAAAGACTCTGAACAACATCTCATACTCAAATATCACAGTTTTCTACATAAATACATTCAAACATAAATGGATTTTTTGGACATCGCATCATTGGGTACGGATTATAGATATGATGTCAAGATCGAGTAGAAATTTAAGCAGAAGAGGCGAGAGTTTGGATTTGAAAACTCCTCACATCCAAAGTAGGGAAAAGGCAACCCCAACCCACAAAAGAAGGGATAGAGAAAATATGGCCACTCTCAGGACAACCAATCCAAGCCGCAACACAAGAAGGGTAAGAAGAAGTTGAAGAAGGACACGGGAAAGTGGTGTGAATACCATAAAATCCCTTAGCACAACACTGAAGAATGTTGCTCCAAGAAGTCACTAGTGGTCGAGTTGAAAGCTTTCGATTCCGAGGAAGATTTTGACTCTGAATCAAATCCAGAAGGAGGGAAGTGGATTATCGATGTCGAACTCAGTTCCATTGTCACTACCACCAAATTCCATCCAATCAAACCAGAATAACCAGAGGAAGGGGAACTCCTCTTTCACTCACAGATGTGGGTAAAGGGGGCTCTGCTTCATTTCATTGTCGATAGCTACAATCAAAAGAACCTGATCTTAGTAGAGGTCATCAAGCAGATGGACTTGCTAATGACACTACACCAACATCCCTACACCATCGGCTAGCTTAAGAAAGGAAGAGATCTTTGTGTCAGCCAACAATGTCATCTTCCCTACGATATCAAGCCCTTCAAAGACAAGGTATTGTGTGATATTTCTCCCCTTGAAGTTTGTGGTGTTATTTTAGGATAGCCATATTTTTGGAAGCGACATGTTGTGTATGAGGCTAGACCCCACAGTGTTATTATTACTTTGGGTAGACAATTGTACAGGATACCAAAGGTAGTTCCGCCTACTGCTATTTCTTTAATCTCTGCTAAGCAATGCAGTAAGGTCATTTCACATACCGATAAGTTCATCTTCTTTGTGAATCGTGCTCACAGTAAGCAGAAGGTCGTTGCCACATATGTGACCTCTACATAGAGCCTATCTTTGTAGTAGAAGCAAGTGGACAGAATCATGGAAGAGTACAGAGACATCTTCTCCTCACCCACCAAGGTACCGACGCACTGCTAAGTCAAGCATCCAATTCAACTAACCCTCGGTGCACCTTTGCCTAATGGACAAGTTTATCATCGCTCGCTGATGGAAAATGACAAAATCAATAATTAGATCAAGATTTTCTTCAAAAGGGGCACATCAGACCCAACTCCTCCCCTTGCGTAATCCCGATTGTACTGGTGCAGAAGAAAGACAGGACTTGGCAGCTTTGCATTGATTACAAAGAATTAAACAAAATCACACTCAGGAACCGGTACCCAATTCCCTGAATTGATGACCTTCTTGACCAACTCAAGGGGGCAAAGTTATTCAGCAAAATTGACCTAAAGTATGGCTACCACCAGGTTCCCATTGAACCGACTGATGTATGGAAGACAACTTTCAAATCTAAAGAAGGTCTCTTCGAATGGTTGGTCATGCCCTTTGGCCTAACAAATGCACCAACAAATTTCATGAGGTTGATGGATGATGTATTGAGACCCTTCACTAACACTTTTGTGGTGGTATATCTAGATGGCACCCTCATCTTTAGAAGAACTTGGGAGGAGAACATGCAACATATTCATCAGGTTTTGAGCACTCTACAGCAACACAAGCTATATGCCAACTTGGAAAAATGCTCCTTTGGCATGAACAAGGTCCAATACTTGGGCTACATTGTTGATGAACATGGGGTACATGTGGATTCAGCTAAGATCCAAGTCATCCATGATTGGCTAGCCCCAACCACACTAACTGAGCTTCAGAGCTTCTTGGGACTTGCCAACTTCTACTAACGGTTCATGTTGGTATTCTCCCATATCGCATGGGCCCTTAGCCAAGTGACCAAGGGCGGTGGCAAGGAAAATTTTGCATGGGGGAAGGCACAACAACGAGAATTTGATGATCTAAAGCATTGCTTATGCTAAGCTCTAATACTCTCCTTACCCAATTTGAAACAACTGTTTGAGATTAAGACTGATGCATCTGACTATGTTGTAGGTGCAGTTCTCACTCAGCACGGTCATTCGGTAGCATACCATAGTGAGACACTCTCAGATACTGTCTAGAAATACCTCACCTATGACAAGGAAATGCATTCCATTGTACAAGCCCGTTTTCAATGGAAACATTACATTCTGGAAAAGGATACAATCATCCACACTGATCACGAGCCTTTGCAGTGCATACAGACACATGGGAAGTTGTATAATGACCGCCATCATAAGTGGTCCACCTACCTACAATAGTTCCATCTCAACATCAAGTATAAGACAAGGAGCACAAATCATGTCGTTGACTGCCTCAGTCGACCTCCTATGGCTACACTCACCACCATGCTTCATTCCTATGGGCATGAGGCATCTGAGTGGCCCCAACTTTATCAACAAGATCCGAACTTCGCCACCACCTATCAAAGCTTGGGTACATGCGTGACTGTCATTGATTTTCACATTCAGGATGGACTGTAATTCCATCTAGGCCATCTCTGTGTTCCTGCAAGCAAGCGTGCAAAAATGATTTTGGAGTCTCACTATAGTCGTATGGAAAGACATTTTGGCATGGAGAAAACTGTGGCCATTATACAGAAACATTTTTATTGTCCAAAACTTCGACAGGGTGTCAACAAGTATATCAGATCTTGCACTACCTGTGCCATTTCCAAGCCAACCATCAAGAAGCAAGGCTTATACACCCATCTTCCTACTTCCAAGAGGCCTTGGGAATCCATCTCGATGGATTACATGTCTGGCCTTCCATCCACCAAACAAGGCAATGATTGTGTATTTGTGGTGGTTGATCGGTTTTCGAAGATGGCCATTCTCACAGCCTGTAAGAGAGCATATGCCAAGCTCTTCTTTGAACGAGTGTGGGTCCATTTTGGGATACCACAGACCATCATCTCCTATCAGGACAACAGGTTCCTCGACACATATTGGTTGAGTCTTTGGTCACCGTTGGACACCAAGCTCACTAAATCCACTACCTTCCACCCTCAAACCGATGGTCAAATAGAGGTCGTCAATCGGATGATTGTGCACATCTTGCGCATGTATAACTCTAAGAATCTACGCACATGGGATAAGAGTCTCCCCTATGTTCAACACAACTACAACAGAGCTCTCCATAGATCCATCGACCATAGACCCTTTTCAGGCAGGGTTGGGATTCCAACCCTTGGGTCCCATTTATGTTGCACTACCTCTTGCAACCACACAAACATATTATTCCCATGTTCAGTTTGAGGCTGACAAAGCCACTAGATTAATTGAGAAGATTCATCACATCTGCCAACAAGTCCATGAGATTTTGCAGAAAGCCAATGCTAAGTACAAGAAACGCCATGATAAACATCGGGTACCACACAAGTTTCAGGTGGGAGACAAGGTATCGTTACATTTGTAGAAAGAATGCCTTACAGGGCCCCATCGAAAGCTCTTTCCACTTCGATATCTGCCTTACAATATCACCAAGGTTGTGGGTGACAATGATTTTGAGTTCAACACTCCCCCCTTCCTTGGCTTGCACCCAGTGTTCAATGTGGACCTCCTCCGACCATATTTTCCACCATTATTGGACACCTTGGAGATTGCAAAATAGTTGACACCAACATAGCTCAACCCTGATTGCATGGAACAGGAATACACTGATCAGATAATGGACACAGGGGTCAAGGACACTCGCAAGTAAAGGATCCAACTTTATTGGGTTGTCAAGGCAGGGCAACTCTTGCACTAAGGCAAGTGGCTCACCCGTAGAGATATTCAATATAAATTTCCTCACCTGATGCAGACACTCAATGCAATGGAGACCATTT
>ML780877.1:148471-199715 GCA_009831015.1 Picea engelmannii | reverse complement strand
AGTTTTACAATTTCAACTTATTTTATTTATTCAATAGAAGTTATTTTTCACTGGATATTTGTTGTTGTTCTTTGTATCTCGGTGTTTGTTGACACTGGGGAAGACCCAGGGTTCAATGCTTCAACAACACACCAACAAAACCCTAACTACTGACCCTTTTGGAAACACCTACAAAACAGGTGAACTCTCACCCGAGGTAGAGGCATGGGTGGTTACAGGACTCAGGTGTTTGTAACCAAGCTGGGACACAGATCTGTGATCGCAATACTTCGTAGAGTACTTAATAACAACATGCATTAGTTATCAACTTAATTCACATCACAGAACAAACCCTAAGTATAAATCGTCGCAGTAATAATGACAAAATACACATCGCACTTATCATTATAAGTCAGATCTAATACATTCAACATATACAAAGAATTAAACATTCATAGATCTATCTATCATTCATAACATTCAATGCACTAAGAAGACTCACAGCATAAACAATATAGCACAAAGAAAACCATCAACACAAGATTTATGTGGTTCACCCCAGTGTGGGGCTACGTCTACCAACAACTTCTTCTTATTTATTAGTCTTCAATCTCTTACATCCATCCGCTCCTATGCACTAAGCCACAGAGCCAAGCTTCGCACTGGACAAGTGATCTGCGCACTAAGCACCAGATCCACCTTCCCAAAATTAGTTCAAGGCACAGATCCAACTCCTCTATTACGCACAAAGCCTTACATACACAGTTTGTTGCACAAAGCAACTCAGAACTACTTGCCTCTTGCACTTAGCTACTTACAAACCCTTCTACCACTTCATCGTTGCTTCTACATTACATTCCTTCTTATTTATACTTTTTCATCCCTTACAAAAAGGCCTAAACATGGGTAAACCCATGGGATGACATCCCCTAAACCCTAATACCCAAAACCCTAGTGAACCCCTTGTTGGGTCCACAAAACAAGTGAGATCCCGTGATCTCAGCTCCGCCTGGGCATCCATATTCGACCAGCCTATCGAAGTACAAAAGTGGTCAAACCTGACCAATGTTTCCTCAAAACTTGGTTGAGGGCCAACAGGCCCCCAACACTCACCTGTGACTCGTCCCGAATCACTCGAATTTGGGCAACGCTGCTTCGAAGGCATCAATCTTAGCTCGAGTTGCCTCGACCTGCTGCTTTGCCTGAGCTTCCTGCTGAGCAAAATCCTGGATCAATTTCTCTATACCAGGCCTTTCCAGGCATTGTTCCACTTTCGCAACCACTTGGTCCAGTTGCGAACCTTGTTCTTCGATCTCTTCAAACACCGCGCAGGCTTCATCCTGCACCGGTTTTAGCCTCTGTGTGACTTCCATTACTTTGGCGTGGATGGCCATAATCTACTGCTAGACCGAGCATTTTTCTTGTGATCTCTTCATTCTCTTGGCCGAAGTGAGTGACTTCATCTACGCTTGTACTAACAGTGCTTGTTGTTGTGCCTCCTGTAGTTGCGCTTCCAACTTCCTAAGCTCTGGATCTTTCATGAGGCATTCGTAGGTCTACGCACCTTTTTTGCTTAGCTGCTTGCATTCTGAGGTGAGGAATCTAATCCTTTCCACCGTGCTCTTAGCGGCTTCCTCCCTCTAGTCATGCACTTCCTGCAGAGTGCTCAGAACTACTTGAATCTCCAAATCTGTTACTCGTGCTTGAAGCTGTTGGATGGCCTCAGCGAGCTTCATCACTTGAACCTCAACTACCCCATGTTCCTCCTGTGCTAAGCATGGCACAAAGAAAAGTGCACCACTTCTTTGACTACAGTATGGTCTATGAGCAGCTGGTCCTTTTCCCTCTGTATCTTTGCTTTGTCCTCCTCGAGCATCGCTCGTAACTCATCTTTCTCGTTTTCATATGTGGTTACATAGTATCGCACAACTCGTAGTTGCTCCAAGATCTCCTCTTTTTCTTTCTTCAGGGATTTTGTGGTCTGTTCTTTTTCCTCTTGGACTCGCTGGATCCAAGCCTCTGTTGCATCTACAAGTATTCGAAGTTGGGCTGGCTCATCCCCCAACTCTGCAGTCTCCGACGAGGAAGGCACAGTAGGTACTGCGCTGCTCAATTGAATGGCTCATTGAATTTCCTTCAGTTCCTTCTCAACTCTTACGTACAACTCTTCTTGATTCGTGCCATATCTCTATAATAAGTCCTCGGATGCATCCTCCATTTCTCCGCGGACTAGACCAATGTCATCCTCCATGAGTGTAGCCTCTAGCTGGGGCTTACTGGCGTAAGTCTTCTTTCTTGCTGAAGGTTTATGTGGAGAAACCTTCCTCTTCTTCGATGTTTCTTCCTTGGTAGGGGGATCCTTCGATGTGTAGCTTCACCTTCTCCTTGTTTTTCTCCGTCTTCCCCTCCTACTTCTTGATTTACTTCACCTCCTCCTCCTCCTGTGGGCGAGCCAAGTCTACTTTCTTTCGAGGTGTTGTCCTCCTCATCAGTCTCTATATTCTAAACTTCCTCCTTTTTCTTCTTCTTTTTCGCACTTTTTTGTCCTGCATGTTCAAACCGGGTGACCAAGGGGATTTCGATGATGTCAGGGTCGGATAGTTCTGCATCATTAACCGATACCAGGAACTCCATCGGCCACTCCTTTGTGATCTGTTCCATGTCTTTGTCAGTCAACTTATAATAGGACTGTAAATCTTCCTTACTCTCGTCTTGGGTCTGTGTGGAACTTAGCTAGTGGTATGTACTGGTGCAGAGTGTGTGGTGTCATGTGCAGGAAAGACTCGATAGCAAACTTCATTTGTTGATAGTAGGAATGGAACAATGCGTTCGACTTCCATTGCTTCGACATATCATTCGTATACCATAAGGTAGAAAATCTAGCTGCCAGTGGCTCTGATGGTTCAATTTCTGGAAAAGTTGCTCCCTCCGACATTTTCCAAGCGACAAATGCGATCAACACAAGAAACCAACTGAAATGGAAATCATATCCTTGATCCTATGCTTCACGACAATCTTTCTTGAGCTCGTTGATGAGGTAGCTCACCCAATTCATTTGCATCCCCTTCACGCATTTTCCTACGAGGTCCACTACGAACCCGGTGACATGCTTGGGGCGGTTCTTTCTAACGAGCTTGCCATCTGTGAGTTGGTAAGCTAGGCGCATTGCACCATCCTGGATGGAGGCTACCTTGTAGCCTCACTTTCCCTTCTCAACTTTGTTGTATGCCTCCTTAATGCCCTATGCCAGGGAGCGATCTGAGGTCTTCCCTGGGTAGAACTGCTAAGGTTCGGGTCCCTGCATGCTCAGTCTTGTGATTAGGTGGATCAATGTCGGATCCACAGTAATGTGCTTCTCGAGCCACATATATCCTCCATGATATCACAAAAGGAGGAGTTTAACGCAAGCGATAACCTCCTGATGTCGGCCAAAATGAGGGATCTTCATTATGTTTAGTATAGTGGACTACGCCAACTCCTTTATCCAAGGTTGGGAGACTATGTGAGGCTACTTCCCAGTCATCTTCATCAAATATCTATGGGGTGTGAGCATGGCGTAGTTCTTTCTATCTCCAAGGTTGAAATCATTGTTCTTCAATGCTGGGATATGTCCTAACTGGGTTCCAACTACGCGTATTCCCTTCGGAATGTACGCGGTGATCAATGTGTATTCGAAGTCCTGTGGAATGTTGTCGCGGTTAACCGCGCCATCCAAAGGCGGGATGTAGTCTGGTAAGACCGACAAAATCTTCTTCGCATAACCAGATTGTCTCGGTGCTTACTTCGCTTCTCAGTTGTGGGGTTGACACATTTCGAACGACGCCTAGTCGAAGGGGAAGCCTGCAGTCCCATGGTCAACGATGCTTGTACTCCCTCAAACATAGCTTTATCAACCATAAACTTCTTTAGAACTTCTTCAACGGACTTCTCTATCTCATTGCACTCAACCAAAATTCTCACTGTTAACAAATAAATCAGGGTAGGTGAACGGATAGCGGGGTAAGCAATAAATGGCGAGGTCTGATAGCACAACTCGACACACACAATCACTTTGTTTCTTGTCTTAGATAATCACGGATAGAAAAAAGTGGTCCCAACGCAGCGTCCAACAGGTTAAGTAAGAAAGTGTCCTAACAAATTCCTCCAACGGACATGAATGCCTCAATCAATGTGAATTCACCCATTCTGGCGTGGTCTCAACGTCTAAGTGTGATCTATCCGCCCATAAATGTGTTTCCTAGCCATTCTGGAGCATCGTTCTAACGGTCGGGGCGCCTCCAACAGTCATATAGCTTCGCCAGGGTGAAGTCCCATTCTGCACAGTTCTGTTGTTCCGACGAGGTTCAAATCCTGCAAACCTACCTCCTGCGAAGTTCCAATCTGTGAAATATTTCATCTATTCTCTGTAACTTCTTGTAGTTTTTCCAACTTAGCCTTCTTCTTACTGAGCTTCCTTGCCTTCTTTCCTGTGATCCGAGTCTCTCTAACTATTTCTAGATTTCTCTTTCCATTCTTATTCTTATCTTCTCCTAGTGAAGTGACTTCACACTGTTGATGTGCTCTTAAAGGGTTTGAAGTTAATATCCCTTCTCTTACTATTTCTTGGGTGGATATACTTCTTTCTTGTATGGATAGGTCCTTCAAACCTTCCTGCATTATTTCAACCTCGACAACTACTTCTCTTGCCTTCGGTTGCTTTGACTCAACTTCTCGTTCTTCTACAGTCGATCTATTTTTCTATCTATGAAATCCCTTAGTTCTTGATTTTTCTTTTCTGTAGCTTCTTCCTTTGATTTCCTTTTGATCTTATCTTTCTCAATCCAAGTATTTCCTAACAAAAGTGGAAAAGGGGTGTTGTTCTCAACAAACCTAATAACTTCAAATTCTTCTTGATTGGATGTTCCATGGATGATAACAGGTACATTAGTAACTCTTCCAGATAGGGTTACCATCTTTCCTTTGAACAATCCTATCCTTCCCAATGAAGGTACCATAGTGGGATTTCCCAAAATTTTCCAAGTGCTTCTGTCATAATTTTCACTTGTTTCTCCTCATCCAGGACACAGTCTATGTCGAAGTCTCCTATTCTTGTATCTATGCATTGTTTTTCTTTCAAGATCTCTGATAAACGGACATCTTTGTGATCATTCATTACTTCTTTTAACTGTACTAACATAGTCTGAGCTTTCTCTGATTCTTTCTCTTGATGATTTTTTAACATGCTCTTATTCTCTTGATATTTTTCTTGTCTCATATTCATCCTTTCAACTTTAGCAATCATTCTTGGACAATCCTCAACTTCATGACCAACAGTTTTACAACAAAAACAAATAGGACCTGCACTAGGGAATTCCTTAACAAGATGTCTCGGTCTTCTACAGTTATAACATAGTGTTAATCCTCTCTTCCTTTTAAATGTTCCCCAACCTTCCCTGTACTGCGCACTAGAATCACAATGTCGAGCCTGTAATATGCAAAAAATCTTTCTAGGTTCCTGCATCCACTCATTAGTCCAAAAGTTCTTTCTATGCACAGGAATAACATATCTTTCTCTATTTCTATCAAATTTATTCAGATCAACTTTTTCTTTTAACTGTACCCTAGCTTTCAGACTAGGACAAAATCTATCAAACATACCTAGATTCATTCTTTCGAAACAAAAAATTTCACTTATCTTATTCTATCAAAGTACAAATCTTTACCTCTTTCAAGATCTTACCTCTTTTCTTCATATCAGGTTTCTTTCTTAGCACAGAGATTCACAAGTCAAGTATAGTATTGCGCACTACAACAACAAATCTATGCACAGAGCTTCTCTTACCTTTACTTCATTTCCCAGCAATCACAGTTTCAAGTCCCGACAAGGGAACCGTTTGTTGGCATAGGGGAAAACCTAGGGTTCAACGCTTCAACAACGCACCAAAAAAACCCTAACTACCATCCCTTTCGGAAACACCTGCGAAGTAGGTGAAGTCTCATCTGAGGTAGAGGCAGGGGGGGTTATAGGACTTAGGTGTCTGTAACCAAGCTGGGACATAGATTTGTGATTACAATACTTCACATAGTACTTAAGAACAAGATGCATTAGTTATCAACTTCATTCATATCGCAGAACAAACCCTAAGTATAAATCGGTGCAATAACAATGACAAAATACACATCACACTTAGCATCATAAGTCAAATCTAACGCATTCAACATATACAAATCATTAAACATTCATAGATCTATCTATCATTCATAACATTCAATGCACTAAGCAGATTCACAGCATAAACAATATAGCACAAAGAAAACCATCAACACAAGATTTACATGGTTCACCCTAGTGTGGGGCTACGTCCACCAATGACTTCTTCTTCTTTATTAGTCTTCAATCTCTTACATCCATCCACTCCTGTGCAATAAGCCACATAGCCAAGATTCGCACTGGACATGTGATATGCGCATTAAGCACCAGATCCACCTTCCCAAAATCAAGTCAAGGCACAGAGCCAACTCCTCTATTACGCACAAAGCCTTACATACACAGTTTGTTGCACAAAGCAACTCAGAACTACTTGCCTCTTGCACTTATCTGCTTACAAACCCTTCTACCACTTCATCGTTGCTTCTACATTACATTCCTTCTTATTTATACTTTTACATCCCTTACAAAAAGGCCTAAACATGGGTAAACCCATGGGCCGACATCCTCTAAACCCTAATACCCAAAACCCTAGTGAACCCCTTGTTGGGTCCACAAAACACGTGAGATCCCGCGATCTCAGATCCGCCTGGGCGCTCCATCTTCGACTAGCCCGTCGAAGTACAAAAGTGGTCAAACCCGACCAATGTTTCCTCAAAACTTGGTTGAGGGCCAACAATGTTATTGTATTTAGTCTGTTATTTATTTCATTCTGCTCATAAATCCTAATCATTATAAGATGTCAAATCTCTTTACTCTTTGTTATGTATCTTATATTTGAAAATTCTCTCACATACAAGATATCGAAGAATACCATAGAAAAATATCCTCTTTACTTGACTATATTAAAATACCCTTAAGGTAGGGTAACACCTTGCAATGATCCTTTTATGGAAGGAATCCAATTTTGTTCGCTTTCCTCTTAATGAGATAAGCTCCAAATACAATAAATTTGATCCCTCTTATACGAAGGACACCATCCTTATTTATAACTAGCAAGAAAACCTTAATCACAATAACCTCCTAACTACTTAGTGGACCTTTTGTAATGAGGCCCCATTATATTTATTCAATATTAACTGCCATAGTGGGCCTTATTTAATAAAAACAAGCATAGTGGACCTATCCCACTTTACATTTAATGGCCTCCACTATTATTACTCTACTATGGGCAATTCACCCCCCCATTACACCCCTAAGGAGGATCCCAATATTCCATCCCCCTAGAAGAGTGTTGCCCTCAATGCTTGTTGTGAGGAGGTACAACCATAAACCGGGGTCTTGTGGATAAGTGTTGATTGCAATGATAAATTAATCCATAGAACCAAGGTCCCATGTACAAGTACTAGCCACCATGTTGAAGTAGTCCAATAAGTTCCACCTTAAATCTAGGTCCCATGTGTGACTGTTGATCGCCATGTTAACTAAAGTAATCTAAGGAGATCATCCATAAATTTGGGTCCTATGTCCAAGAGCTCATGTTGACTCCCCATTGAATATACTTGAGCTCAACACGTAGCTGAGAATGGTGCTCCAAATGCCTGACATAGTCACGTGGATCCAAATATATAGATACATCCATATCCAAAAGATTGTCCACATAAGTGCAAAAGGTCAGATGTGGATTTAGAAGGCACACTACTAATAGAGAATAAGCAAGCTAAAAACTGGTAGTCATAACTGGCTCTTGACTTCTTGCAACAATGTTCTCTACATAAAGTGGAGTAGGGTCATCAAATAGAAGTTGAAAGTAGTTGTTTTCCTAGAAATTCCAACTGTCCATATACCATTCCTCCCAAGCCTTCTCTAAATCATACCAACCATAACATATGTCACTTGTATACTCATCTTCAATATCACTTCAATTTTTCATCATTTTGATTGCTTCATAGGTTTCCTATACTTTTTGTATTTGATGCTCCATTTGTAGTCGCACTATACAAACTCCTTTAGCCCAGAGTTGAAATTTTTCTACTTTGTGTAACCATTGTTTGATACGCTCTTCATAAACCATAATCTCTTGAAGGAAACTTATAGGAAGGGGTTCTTCCACATAATTTGTACTTGTCATATAATCTACATATATCACTAGATGTTCCTCAATGAGGGGGGCTAATATATCCTTGTAGACTGCCATAAGTAGTTGTAAGTATGAAAGCTAGGGTACAGAATGTGGAAATTTGTAAGGGTTGTAGTGCACTCAATAATTGTTGGAAGTATATCATATAACATACCCGAGAAAATCCCCAAAAATCCTCTTTGCAATTGCATTGGTATGGCAACAATCTGAGCACCCAATGAAAATATAGCCATTCTGCAATCCACATGGTTGTCACAGAAAAACCCTAAAGCAACTAATTTTAAATCAACGATATCTTCACTTTTGCAACTCCAATTTAGGCATTCTTTTTATGTGCTTGGGTGTTTTTCTAAGAAGAAATTAAATCTATAATTGCTTTCTTCAAATTCTTCTCATAAAGGTACATGAATTGATCTGAGTGTTGTGACCCTATTTTTCCTTTTGAAAACTTGCAAAATAGAATAAATTAAAAAAAAAAAAAAAAACCTTTTTTTCCCCAAGAAAGAGCTTTAGTACTACTTTTTATGTACCTTATATATGAAAATTCTCTCACATACAAGATATCCACGAACATCGTAGAAAATCCCCTTTACTTGATTATATTAAAATGCCCTTATTGTAGGGCAACACTTTACAATGATCCTTTTATGGAAAGAATCCACCCATGTTCACTTGCCTCTTAAGGTTGGGTGACCTCTCAATGAGCTAAGCTCCAAATGTAATAAACTCCACCCCTCTCATAAGGAGGACTTCATCCTTATTTATAACTAACATGAGAACCATAATCATAATAACCTCCTAACTACCTGGTGGACCTTCTTTAATGAGGCCCCATTACATTTTTTCAATACTAACTACCACAATGGGCCTTATCTAATAATAACAAGCATAGTGGACTTAGTCCACCTTACATTTAATGACCTCCATTGTTATTACTCTATTATGGTCCCTTCGACCCCACATTACATCCCTAGGGAGGATCCCAACTCTCTTTCATAGAATTTCCATGTCTTGTGCCCACATACATAGGTGTGGCCATTTAGAACCACAAGTTCTTGCTTATAACTCATAATCATTCTGTGAAACCCTAATCCAATCTACAAGTTGAAACCTTGAGTCAATCTACTTGCAATATTCGACTTGCTAGGAGTGAGTGCAAGCGACAACCTCCAAAATGACTTCTAGACAATAGGTTAGGTCTTAAACCAAGAGATTTGATACCATGTTGGAGAACAAGATAATTGCAGTAGTGAAGATTTGTGAATTCCAAGGAGAAGTGGTGTCTAAAGACATTGTTACAACATTAGAGCATGCATGAACATAGCTTAACATATGGAAGAACACACTTGATTGATGTGTATTGATTATTATGATAGATTGGTCCACATGATCATCTCCATATAGCCCAAAGTATAATTAACTCCCTTAGAATGAGGAAGACATAGCCAACTTTGATCATTTTTTGTGTGCCTAGATCTCCTACTTTTTTGTCTCGACCTAGGCATTGATCAACTGAATTGGAAGCACCTTTGGTCAACCTGAACAACTAGTCAAATCAACTCCCAAGTTGACCTTTGACTGTTGACTATCTGTTTCCAAAAAGATTTAAAGGTGAGATGAACTTATTGTTTCAACAAAATATACCATAATCTTGAAAGAATTGAATTTTGGTAGAAAATATATCACCACCCTTGGCTGTATGGACTGCCACGTGGCAGTTTTCCATTGGTCCACAGACTGACTAGAAAGGTCAAAAAAAGAGTGACACGTCGCAGCCTCTGGCGCTGCCACATCATCATGTTGACGTCATCATGACACGTGTCACCCTCTGGGTGTGCCACGTACCCTGTATGGACGCTGACATCATCCATACTGATGTTGACGTCAACGGTATAGATGTTGACTCATCCCTGCTCACTGGGCTAGGTTGACCAAAACTTTGACTACGAATATCTTTCGATTCGTAACTCCGTTTGACAAACCGTTTACGCTGCTGAAAAGCTTACGACGCACTCTTCGTGATGATGTCGATTTTTTTCTTTTTAGCTTTGAGGACTTTGAATTTTTTTCCTTTTTCATTTGTCGAGGCCATTCTGAGCCTCCTTAAACACTTCTGAAACTTTTTTGATGTTCCCTAGATCCTTCTGAATCACTCTCTTACTTATTACTTGACTAATCAAAAGTCTAATAATATTTATACTTCACAATTTGATTTTAAAAACCTAATAATATTTATATTTCAAAGTTTGATTTTATACTTGGATAGAGTTTTTTAGTTTATAAAAAATATACCATAATCTTCAAAGAATTGAATTTTGATAAAAAAAATATATCACCACCCCCCTCTTACTTCTTACTTACTAATCAAAAGTCTAATAATATAAATATTTATACTTCACATTTTGATTTTTAAATTTTAAAGTATAATAATATTTATATTTCAAAATTTGATTTTAAAAATCTAATAATGCTTTGAAAATATTTCAAAGTTTGATATTATACTTCGTTAGAATTTTTTGTTTATAAAAACTATCATTCCTTTACTTAAGTAGCTTTCCGTAATTTTTCTTATTATAAATAAAATTTATCGGTCCATATTTCTTGTACATGAAATTGGTCTTCTCTAACTTTGGTAGTAGTTGTGAGCACAAGTTTTGTTATGAACATGCCAAGATGTATGACTTTTGTTTTTAATACTTTGAGCACTTCATAAATGTAAAATGAGAAATATTGATATGGGAGGATTCTTAATGCATGTTAGTCCATATTATATAAAAAAGGGTAAGGTGGGGCATATATTCATAAAGTTATTATATAATATTTAGTTTAATCTTTTTTAATTAAATTATTCTTTATTTTTTTTTGGTTGGAGTGGAGATTTAGTTTTCCCAAATCTCCTAGTTATTTGTATCTCCTTATTTTATTATTAGTAATTATTTGTATTTATGGGAAGGTTTTGAGATTTGGAATTAATGGATTATTATTTATGGTACATCTTATTATGAGGATTTTTAGTTTTAGATATTGAAGATATTCACTTTATGAGAATCAAACTTGGGTTAGTGATGGAAAATTCTTATAAATTTATAGCTTGACCACAACTTGATTGATAGTCTTAATTGTTTTTTTTTTTTTTTTTTTTAATTTCGAAAAATGATACAATTACCTTATGTTCCTTAGTGTGATAGTGAAGAGTGAACTACTAAGGTTTACAAGTGTTTTTTTGGGAGGGGTTGAAATTGTTGTGAAAAAGAGTGTTTCTTTTTGTTAAAAATATAAGGTTTACAAGTGTTTTTTTTTGGGAGGGGTTGAAATTGTTGTGAAAAATAGTGTTTTTTTTTGTTAAAAATACATACATATATAAAGAAAAATTTTACAAGAAAATTCAAGGATTCTTATGGACTAATGTTTTTTTGGGCTAAAAATACATACATACATAGAGGAAAATTTTACAAGAAAATTCAAGGGATTATTTCTTATATTCATGGATGGCATCCTTAGTAAACTTGAAGCTATTCTTATATTCATGGATGAATGTTTTTTTGGCTAAAAATACATACATACATAAAGGAAAATTTTACAAGAAAATTCAAGGGATTTTTTCTTATATTCATGGATGACATCCTTAGTAAATTTGATGCTATAGATTAGTGCACCTCATCTAAGGGATTCGAACTAGACACCTATCGGTATGGATCTAGCCAAATGCTTAACAACAATGGTGAGAACCACTTGAGCGAACCCCTTTAATTTTAAATGTTTGGAAACATCTCATCCCATCCTCAAGCATTTAAGCAACAATAAGATTGTTGTTCCCTTGCCAATCTCAATAAACCAAAAAAACACAAACATATCACAAGCAAGATTTGAACTTGAGACTTTCAATTCTACAATATCATAAATATATTTAAACCTTTTACTTTTTCGTAATAATAATAATATTAAAAACGTTTTCCTAATAATAATTATAATAACAAAAACGTTTACCATATGATACTAATATAAACGTTACAACTTGCCATGCGGCATGAATCCCGGATAAGCCTCCAAGTTATTCAATTTTTGTATTAATAAATGTGGGGTGCAGGACACGTAAGTTACAAGCGAGGCTCAACTTGTCCTGATCCCTCATTTCAAAACTGAGTTGTCATGCACGAAGACATTGACTAGCATCATCTGTGATCACAATCATTGGCAAGATGCATATATCAAACATAATGGACAGAACATGCGTGAGAGATTCCATGTTCTCCTCGGTACAGCAAGGATAATACATGGCTGACGGGTCTCCCAGAAGACAGGTTGGGACAGGTAATAATGCTGTTTTAAATAATTATTTTTTTATTCCGGTCGCTGGAACAAGATCGACCGGCTTATATATATATATATATATATATATATATATATATATATTTATTTATTTATTTATTGTGTGGATTGATCAATGTTTACTGTTTACTAAAGTAGATGTTATTGTAATGCAAATTTAAATTCAGATGAATTAGGGTATGTATAGTTTTATAAACTTTAACACTCAAATTTTTGAGTAAAGGATATTTCTTACCCTATCAACAAAAGAGTTTTATACACTTTAAAATTAGATTATTATTATTATTATATTTATTAACAAAGTTTAAAAAATGAAAATTTAATTTTGAATCTTATTGGAGTCTTATTCATTGGCGTTGGCTAGTTGTTCTAAGAAATGTTTTTTTTTACCGAAATTCGATAATACAAATTTACACGAATCACTATTTTTTATTGTTCAAAGCTGAATTTCGAGCAAATATCCCCTAAATATTCATTTCGTAAAATCTTTAGCCTACACCTTTACTACTAAATTATAATTAAATTAACAAAATTATGATTTTAAAAGAGTTATAACACAAATTAACATAAAATTTAGATTTGGAATTTTTTTTTGAAAGTATATAGTTCTATATGTTAGTAAAAATATTTTTCTTAGTTGTTTTTTATTAATTTTAGAGTTTAATTTTTTTTAAATATATTAATAAGTGGGTAAATTTGTTTATTTATTTAGAGTTTTTTTTTAATATAATAGAAATTTTATTGAAAGTTATAGTTACATTTAATTAATTGATAAGAATTTTAATCATAAAAGTTTGTTCTTAAGGGTTTTGACTCATTTTACTATAATTTAGATTATTGAAGTTTGGAAAAAATTGAATTCATGAATGAGAAACTTTATCTTGTTGGAACATATGGACTTGCTAAAAAGTTGAATTTGCCCACTTATTATTTTTGGCATTTTTGAAAGTTAAACTTTATACCCTACAATTTTTGTATTTTTTAAAAATATTTAAATTATTTTTCTATCTTCCTATTTGTTCGTAAATTGAACTTGTTATTGCATAGGTGACTATGGGCTTTAAAGACGCTATTTAATGATATTAAATATAATGTCAATAAGTGTCAAGGTTTAGGTTCGCCAATTTCGTGTGTCAGGGTTTATATCTGCCAATTTTGTCTTGGCTTCAACGCGTACCCGCACGACAGTCTTATCTAAGTAATGGGACCACTGAGTGCTCAACAACCATCCATGTTGATAGGCCTCAGAACTGGGAAGTGTTATATGAGAAGTTGAAATCCATCCATACATAAAGGAAAGGAAAATCAATGATCGAAACCGAAAGTGGAGTTAAGCTTGACTTGAGAGGACGATGAATCTAATTGGGTCACGTCTTATATATGTTCTAGTTTACATGGCTTGTGTGAATCCGAACAACTTCTTTATCAATATGATTCTCGTGCTTTCTATTGATCGCGCTTTCAGGTTTCATAGAAGTACTGAAAGGTTGTGCATTCCAGGTAAGAGGTGGCAGAGTTGTTTCTTATCGTTATGTCTCCATCAAGAGCCACAACTCCCAAATAGAATAACCATGGTCGATGCGCGCATGAATCTGTTGAACTGCACTTCCAGTTCTTGGTTGTTATGTATTAAAGGCATACATCTATCTATGCAGGACTTATCAAGGAGTGGCTACGATGGCATATGTTACAAAACTCACTATCATGGACTCCAACGTCACCCCTGCACCTGTTGTTTCATAAAAAAAAATTGTTGCAACAGGTATGTCGATAGGCAAATCTTGTTAACTCGATATAATGATATGGATAAAAAAGGTTAACATGGAGATTTGACTTTGGCTTTCACTTGTGATTAAGGAGCAATACCCTTAGCAATCTCTAGTCACCATTAATGTGTAGGGTCGAGAGACAATGCCATTAAGAGGTTCAAGCAATGTTTTGAAACTTCTACCACATGTAGCACAAATAACACTATGCACACCAAACTTTGGAGCTATGCTCCAAGTTCCAAAGCCTATGCACTCACGAGTGCATTAAGCACACCCTAGCATGAGACATGTATCCCATCACATTGTACATACACACTCAACTACTCACACATCTACAATGAAGAATGTCAATACCAAAACCATTATAGAAGTCAATACATACACATCAATGCCAAGAAGATGATCAATCATCACATCAACACTTATATAGTTGAACAATACATACACATCAATGCCAAGAAGATGATCAATCATCACATCAACACTTATATAGTTGAACTATATTCAAAGAACCATTATAGAAGTCAATACATACACATCAATGCCAAGAAGATGATCAATCGTCACATCAACACTTATATAGTTGAACTATATTCAAAGAACCATTATAGAAGTCAATACATACACATCAATGCCAAGAAGATGATCAATCATCACATCAACACTTATATAGTTGAACTATATTCAAAGTGATTTGACTGGTAAAGTCTATAGAGATATACATACCCTACCCCCTTTGGATTTGAACTTGTGACCTCTTAAGAGGAAACACATGTTCTTAACCATTAAGCCCATTCTATATATATATATATATATATATATATATGACAAATCATAAAAATAAAATAAAATTAATTAATTATTTTTTCATTATCACTTTCATTTTTATTCCTAGTTTTATATTTATATAAAAATATTTGATTTAAATTAAAAATCTTAAAATATAGAAATTGAAATATATCTAAACCCTCCCATAAATATCAACCACAAACATATTATGCTATGATAACTAATAATAATACAAAAGTGGTTATTTGGGTTGTGGTCCATAAATACCCAATAGGTGTGTACTAGTGTCAGCCATGTTCAATTCATATTCATGCCCATGGTGATTCTATATGCACTTGAGATTCACAAAGTGACTTGTCTCTTTGTTTTTTTAACTCCCTATGATACTCTTCTTTTATATAATTATGTATTAATATGAAAATAATAACTTAAAAACACTATCACATCAAAGTCCTTGGATTATAGATAAATATAATTGATTGGTAGTTTCTATAGATGAACAAGCATAATTGATTGGTAGTTTCTAGATGGTTAGGACATGGAATCATGGTAACAGAGAATACATAAACTAAGACCAGGGGTTGTAAATTTTCTTTGTAAAAATTAGGGTTTCGTTCGATGACAGGCCCTGAGAGGCAAGTTGATTAGATTGTCCCATTAGATTCTTGAAATCCTACTTTCTTGTCAATGACAAAGCTTTCATGGAAATAATTCTTCTACTCACCGTGTCGATGTTGAACGAAGAGAACCCGAGACTCTGATGATGCTCTGGATTCCTTCTGTGAACGAAGAGAACCCGAGACTCTGATGATGCTCTGGATTCCTTCTGTGGGCGCGTTTTAGATTTGTTCATTTCTTCTAATGGAGAACTGTGGCGGTGAGGAGTACCTGTTCAAGATAGTGGTGATCGGAGATTCTGCAGTGGGGAAATCGAATTTGCTGTCGAGATATGCTCGTAACGAATTCAACCCCAACTCCAAGGCAACGATAGGCGTAGAATTCCAGACCCAGGTGATGGAGATCGATGGGAAGGAAGTTAAGGCTCAAATCTGGGACACCGCAGGCCAGGAGAGGTTCCGGGCGGTCACATCGGCTTACTACAGGGGAGCTGTGGGAGCCCTCATTGTGTATGATATCAGTCGCAGGCTTACTTTTGATAATGTCGCCCGCTGGCTCGAAGAGCTCAAGAGTAAGTTTGTTAAATCTCTCATTCAGATCTAATTATGATGTGTATTTTGTCAATAATTTCATATGCGACACAATTGCGACACAGAGATGGTTTATAAGTGTTACCCACACCAAAAGCAAAGCTCACTGGGTTGATGTAGTAACATCCTCCATCACCCTGATACTAACATTGATAGCAGTTTCCATATCATTTCTTGTACCTTATCTTTAGGTTGGTATCTTTGGGTTGAAGTGATAGCATCTTTGTTTACTCTGCTACTAACACCATCGCTGTTTTCTGAGCACAATTGTGAGACACTGTGAGACAGATGGTTAATAGGGGCATTAGGTACTTCAAAAGCTTTGTGTTCCCTGGATTGATGCGATAACATCATTCTACACTCTGAAACTCATCTTTGGGTTGATGTAATAGCAGCCCCCACTCTGCTACCAACATCGTGACAGTTTTCCTTCCATGCCTTGTGGATCATTAATGGTTGTGTGCCATGCCTTGTGGGTCATTTTTGGGTTTTGATGTAATAGCATCTTCCTTTGTTCTGATACTAACGTTGCAAGCAGCAGTTTCTGTGTCATGCCTTAGATTATTTTTGGAATTGACTTGGGCTTTGGCTTTGGCCTTGACTTAGCAGTTTCTGTGTCATGCCTTAGATTATTTTTGGAATTGACTTGGGCTTTGGCTTTGGCCTTGACTTGTGGTTGTCATCTATGTTGACTTGTGGTTGTCATTTATGTGATGTTGCAAGCTATCTTCAGACTCATATGTAAAATTTTGGTGTTTCAGTGCATGCTGATAGCAACGTGGTGAAAATGCTGGTGGGGAATAAGTCTGATTTAGAACATATCAGAGAAGTTCCTGTGGAAGATGGGAGGAAGCTTGCCGAATCAGAGGGGCTGTTCTTCATTGAGACCTCGGCTCTGGATAATACAAATGTCATGCCTGCATTCCAAATTGTGGTCAGGGAGATTTACAATAATGTGAGCAAGAAAATGCTGAATTCGGATTCTTATAAGTCTGAATTGTCTCTCAACAGAGTTAAGATTATGGATGGAGAGGATCCACCCAAGACAAAGTATTCTTGCTGCTGAGGATTTTGAGATAAGGTTCCTTTGTTTCTGGGCTCCTTGAATTTTATTTGCTTTATATGACCACTTGTTGATTGAGATCCTTAGGTAGATATATATTTATGTATTTTTTTTGGTTTATTAGGCAGGAAGCAATCTGTTGGATAATTTTTTTTCAATTTTATCAAAAAACCAGTAAGGGTCCCCAATTGGGCTTCTTAGGCTTGAGCCCTAGATGTTGTACACAAAGCTGAATAATAGTGGAGCTGTATTAATTAATACAGGCAAAGCAATCTATTTTAGACTGTTTTAGTCAAATTGATCTTCATTTTGTTTGAAATCATTTAGGGAATCTGGATTCCTGGATGGAGGTTATTGGACTGTTTGCTGATGCCCAGATCTTTTGTCTGGCTCACTGTTGTAAACAGGATTGCTACAGCATTCTGAGGATTCCTTCTCAGATTGTCCTTAAAGCAAGTTTATGTATATGGTCGATTGTCCTTAAAACAAGTTTATGTATATGGTCTTAGCAATTTAATGAAAGATCTTGTCAGATTTTGTTTTGGGCCAATATATTACCAAATAGCACATGCAAAAGCCTCACGATTTCATATAAATTGAACCTGCAATTTGTAACATGAACTTGACTGCCCTGACCATGCCAGGGAAGTAGGTAAGAGATCCCATCCTCTAATGCAATAGAAATTCGTACTTGATGATTGTACAGGTGGCTTAGTGTCGAATTGTAAGCAGTACTACATGAAGGCAAGGAATCAACAACGCAGGGGAGCTACGTTCAGTTCTTGCCTAAAAGAAAAATGCTTAACTTTAATAATTCTTACATCTACCAAGATCCTCACGTCCTTCATAAACATTTATCACCACCATAGATCCATTCTATCCCTTTATTTATTAAATATCTAGGGATTAAAAAAGTCAGATGCAAACTTCTCAATACTTGATCAATCCCCGGTTAACATGAACCCATGTTTATATATATATGTTTGGAACACATACACACATGAAGACAGATATGGACATCTCCCTCACCCCAGCTGTATAGCACCTCTTTTGGAGGGACTTGAGCCCCAAAACCCTTGTTGGCACTAGCCTAGGGTTCATAGTGGCAGTTAGACAGATTTGAACCTGGGCCTCATCTAGATAATCATGGTCAGTTATCGATTCCACTAGATCTAAAAAAAAATATTAGTCTTATATTTGTCTCAATAATTAGTTGTGTTGAGAGACACAGGGAAGGATAAATATGGAGCTGATAAATGAATCAGTCATCCTTCTCAGGGATGCTTGTGTCCATGTCATGATATAAGACTTAAGTTGATATGTACTTATCTTTCCAGCAATTATCATCATGGTGAACATTTTGTGTACAGAAAAATTGCCAATGCATAATATTTTTGCAATTAACAAGCTTCATACTTATATGGAAAGTCACTCACTCTCACTGGAAAGTCACTCACGCTCACATCAGTTGAAGAATTTTTCCATTAAACTTTGTCCAATAATGCCCAAGAAAAAACCAATAATATATTAGTTCGTACTACCTGAACAAGATTTGGAGCTATTAAGAATTTTTCCATGAACTTTGTCCAATAATTTCCAAGGATAGTCCAATGTCAACAGCAATTGGAGCTATTAGAGTGTTTGTTCCTTTAAACAGATATATGTTGAAAGAGATGGTCATGTGTGAGGCTAAATTGTTAGATTGTTTGTTCCTTTAAACTGATATATGTTGAAAGAGATGGTCATGTGTGAGGCTAAATTGTATCTTGTCGTATGTTGTGGCTTTCAAACTCTCATGCTCCAGACTCTCGTTACATAGAAAGGATCTAAATGAGGTCACAATATGTTTTTTTCCCTCACGACATTAGATAGCCAACTAAGGGTGAGTGCTTAGCCATTTCCAGTGTGTGAGGCTAAACTGTGTCTTGTCTTATGTTAGGCTTTCAAACTCTCAGGACACTCGTGACATAAAGATATGAATGAGGTATACAACATGTTTTTTGCACTCACGACATTAGATAGCCAACTAATATTAAGTACTTAGCCATTTTCAATTCCTCGAGACAGAATTCTGGAAAAGGAAGAGACTTTTTACTAGCAAGGAAAAGGTCAAAGAAAGACCTTTAAAGGTGAGATAGTAAATGGGAGTTAAGCTTTACTAAAAACCTTTAAAGGTGAGATAGTAAATGGGAGTTAAGCTTTACTAAAAGGTGAGATAATAAATGGCAGTTAATCTTTACTTTATGTTCATCTAGCAGTTATGAAAGTCATTTATAATTCATTTTTAATAGATAGATATAGTTTACAAAGCTATTTATAATTTAGTTTTAAAGGTTGAAAAAGTTTATATGGTTAGTTAATTTTGACATAATGGTTTCTTAAGGTATAGTCTAAATGTTCAGGTTTGAATCTGATAATGAAATTGTTGGTAAAATCACAACTTTACAATGTACATTGCTTAAATTGTGTTTTTGAATACATAAATCACTCTACCCAAAATATGTAATCTTATCATTGAAATCTACAAATATCTGGACAGGATTTTGAGCAAAACTCATCTGAAAAAAATGCCTTTAAAAGGATAAAGGCATAAGACGTTTAAACTATGTAGTTTCTTAATGATCATTCCTATACATTTATTGTATATGATTCATATCATTTATATGGGTGGTGGGTTATTAATTGATTTACAATGGTTATTGGAAATGGGGTTAGGTAAATCTACCCTTAACACTTATGAAACCTAGTTCTCACCGTAAGCATTTGGTATGAAGGTACCCACCAAGCGGTTGTTCTTATGTGGACATGGGTATTTAATTTTGGGTTATTCAACTATATCTTCAACATTGTATTAAAACTTTCTGTACAAGGAAAACAACTATTTTATAGTAGTTTGTTGATATTTTTTTTATTATAACCGTAAATAACAAAGTTGGAGGGTAATAATGTTTTTAGATCCTTATGATGCTGAAGTAGGTTACATTAATGGGCTCCTTATGGTCCTTAAATGTTTTACAACTCTAAAGTTTCATTGTCATTACACCTATCGAAGTTTTGTTGTTGAACCCTTGGACTCATTGATTACATCATTTGGTTATTCTCTTTTGTTGTTGAACCCTCGGCCTCATTGATTACATCATTTAACCCTTGGCCTCATTGATTACATCATTTAGTTATTCTCTTTTGTTGTTGAACCCTTGGCCTCATTGATTACATCATTTGGTTATTTTCTTGCTTAAAGAAGCTTATCATTTTCTTAAGACTTTCTAAGTGTTTGATGGTTAACTTTATGTTGGTATGTGGACTTGTTTCTTTGCATACATCAATTAATCATGATAGAATCTTCATCATTTTTAAGTTTTATTTGTGGGTTTTTGTTATAGAGGCTTTTAAGTTATCTTTAAAAAATTCTCAAATGCTTTGATAAACAATACTTTGATGAATTATTTTCAAGAAAGATTCATGATGTCAAGGAAAATGGCAAGGACATAGAATTGGGTTTTTGGCATGGCTATAATTGTAAATGACAAAGTTGCAAGGTAATAATGTTTTCAAATCTTGATAATGCTTTGGTAACGCAAATTAACATTTTTATTGCCCTTGGATGCTTTACGGTTTAAAACTTCAAGGCATCACATCTATTGCTAATGTTTGGTTGTTGAACCCTTGGTCCCATTGATTGCATCATTCGATTCTTCTCTTACTCAAAGAAGGTATATAACTACATCAAGTTGATAACATCTTCAATGAACGCCTAAGAAGGGGTATGCTTAGTGTGTCAATCAATGTAGCCATTTGTTGTGGGGTCTTAGGGTTAAGTGTTAGATATTAAGCTTAATGCTCACATTGAATATTGTATGTAGCATTAGGTCTATTAGTTATCCATTTTCAATTAACATGACTGCATGTAATAGTAGCAAGTCATTTTTGTCTTGTGTTACTTTCCCATTGCTTAGTTGGACTACTTCTTTCTTGTAACTTTGTTTTGTTTGAATTTACACCCATATCACAATAGATAACCCTTCATTGTCTACATACTTTATGCTACTCTTTTTAATTTAACAAGAGTAGCAACTACAAAGTAGTTACTCATTGCATTTTTAATTGAATTTTTTTTTTCTTCGAAAGTTGAATATAATATTTTTACTAAATGAATTTAATTAATAAGGGGATGTACAAGGAGAATAGGAAAAGTGAAAGATTTTGCTACCTCATTGCTAATGCTAATATGCATATAGCTCTAGAGAAGCATTAGTGTCTTGGTCTTGTGGGGATTTTTCTTTAATATGGTGGGATTTTGCTTTTATATTCAACTTATCCAATCTAGTTTGATAAGTTGAATATATATTTTTTTATAAATACCATTAGGGGTATGCGTAGTGTGTCAATCAATGTAGCCATGTGTTGTGGGTCTTAGGGTTAAGTGTTAGATATTAAGCTTATAACAGCAAGTCATTTTTGTCTTGTGTTACTTTCCCATTGCTTAGTTAGACTACTTCTTTCTTGTAACTTTGTTTTGTTTGAATTTACACCCATATCCCAATAGATAACCCTTCATTGTCTACATACTTTATGCTACTCTTCTTAATTTAACAAGAGTAGCAACTACAAAGTAGTTACTCATTGCTTTTTTAATTGAATTTATTTTTTTCGAAAGTTGAATATAATATTTTTATTAAATGAATATAATTAATAAGGGGATGTACAAGGAGAATAGGCAAAGTGAAAGTTTTTGCTACCTCATTGCTAATGCTAATATGCATATAGCTCTAGAGAAGCATTAGTGTCTTAGTCTTGTGGGGATTTTGCTTTAATATGGTGGGATTTTGCTTTTATATTCAACTTATCCAATCTAGTTTGATAAGTTGAATATATTTATGTTTTTTATAAATACCATTAGAGGTATTTATGTTAGAAACAATTCCAAGATGCACAAAGCACAAATGTTAGGTGTGTCTAACTTGGTAATGAGCATAATGATTTCTTTATGTCAAATTCTTCCATATACAAATCTTTCTCATGTGAATCCATATATAGTATGAGTTTGGATATAAAGATTATTTACTATATATGATTAAATATACTATAATTATTTTAATCATGAAGATTTTAATCTTGGAATAAGAAGAATAATTTATTAGTTAAGTTTATGTGATTTTTGATAATTGGAACAACAATGATAATTTCTTAGGGAAGGATATGATGTGATCCATAGTCATGTATTCATGAAAACCATTGTAATGTGTTCAAGGCATGCATATGCACAAGTGTTGGATTTGAGAAAAGCATCATATGCATACATGTTGGAGTTGGGAAGAGGGTTAAGCAATGTTGGATAGTTTTGTTCTAAGCTTATGCTAAAATTTGGTACAACATTTAATATTAGGTAGTGTTCCATCATGTTAAACACTTTTGTCAAAAAACATAAGACTTAATAATCCCCTTAAAACTTGAAAATGTAGGTGGACATTTGCTAATTGATGAAGAGAAGAGGATACGATGATGACTAATAGTTATGGGTAAGGCAACAACATTAAATATCGACATTCGAAGTTCATTAGGGAGTGTATAGTTTAAGGATACAACCATGGATACAATTAGCCATGTTGCATTTTATTTTCAAGTAACTAATTTTCCAAAGGCAACAAATCTGTGGGGTTAACATGAATAGTCATAGTCAAATTACAAATTTGTATGGGTTGGCATGACAGAAAAAAAAAGTTGTTACATGATCTTAGAAGAGAATATCAAAGATGTCTTTTAATTTTCAACAAGTTCTTTCAATTATCAAATATTGTCCATCACAAGGATCATATACCATTTAAATACCAAGAAACAAGAAAGAAAATTTGTAGATCCTTCTATCAATGAAAATAGAAATGTGAAAACAAACTTGCAAATGCTTCTCTCAATGAAGCAATATGTATTAAAAGCCATTCGATCTTCTAAAAATGAAAAACAATTCTCTATCATTTGTGAGAGGCTTACTTAAGATGAATTTTGATGAATATTTTTCTATTGCAGTGCTCCCACGAGTGTAGTTGTGGACTCAAAGCATACTAACTCTTCATAAGAGGCTTATTGAAAATAGTGAAGTTTAATGAATATTTGTGTATTGCAATTCTTCTAAGAGCGTAGTTATTGACGTGAAATGTTATGATTCAAATGCTCAAGATATCATAAGAAGTCAAAAGTACACCATGTACACCAATGTGAGTGTGGAGCACAACTCCAATATAGATAAAAGAGATGAGTTACACAATAACTCCTTAAAGAATATGACAACCTCCTCCAAATACCCAAATACATTTATACATCCTAATTCACATGATCTCTATATATACCTATCCACACATTGCACAGGTGGCTCCTTTATTCTTAGGCCGACCCTATTATATATACATTTACAAATGACATGTACATTTAATTCCATATATGCCCCCCTTTGGGGTCATGTCACGAAACATCTTAATGAGTCCCAAGTCGCACACAATGACAATAACATGAGTATGTTGTTGCTATTTATTCTCTTTGTGAATACGTGGATAATTAGTTATTTTAATTAGAAAAATATCTAATTAATGTGTAATATAACATTTGTTATTGCCCTATGTATGCAAGAATGGATTCACTCTTCGTTCTTTCGATTATATATTGATAGGAATCATCAAGCTAAGCATGCTAGTGATTGAGAAGAGAGATTGAAGAAAGATTTGAAATATATAAATATCAGTGAGCAGAGTCCATGTTCGTTCTTTCCATTCTATATTGATAGGAATTATTGAGCCAAACATATTAGAGATTTGAGAAGTGAGATTGAAGAAAGCTTTGAAATATATAGATATAGGCAGTTGGAAAGCATGAATAAATATTTTTGAAATATATAGATATAGTGTACAAGGTGTTGGGAAACATGCAAGTAATTGGAGTACAAATTATATCCTTCCAAGATCTATAATACTCTAAATACTAAACATGGAAGGAAAAAAACAAACACAAAAACTTAAAAAATAAAAAATGTATACTCGTCATAGTAATTGATAAAAGACTAACTATGATCACTCTTCCCTCTTCTTCTAGGAAATAAACAAAAATAACAATTGTAATAAGAATTAAAGTTCATTCCATTAATTGGGCTCATAGGCACAACATTTATTGGATGGCATCAACAACATATGAACATCTTGACACACAAGGCCCTAATACAAACTCAATTAGGGTATTTGAAGTTTTAGATATAAAATCTTGAGGAAGTAAGCACAATTGGCTTGCTTCTATTTTATAGAAAATTGTATGAATATCTTCCAACGAATATAAAATTACCATAATTTTTAGTAAATGACTCTCATGTTGATCATATGTGTCTTCAATCCAAGGGGATTGTTGCAATCAAGGTGAAATCAAGGTTTTGGGCCTTCACAACTTGACTTCTAATATGATCCCCACATCATTTCTCACATGAACTTTATTATAGGAAAAACAGGGAAACATAGGATCCATAGTTTTTTTGTGTTACATTTGTTTTATTATAATTAGTAGAAACCAATGTAGTGTTGTTGAATTCCTCTTAGGGACTAGTTTTTTTTATGTTACACTTGTTTCATTATAATTAGTAGAAACCAAGGTAGTGTTGTTGAATTTCTTTTAGGGACTACTCTATGTGTGCTAGCATGCAAGATATTAAGAAGCCACACCACTATAGTGTAATACAGGTGCAAATATGAGCATTAATAGTGCAATGAAGGAACATTTATACAACATTACTACATGTCATAGGGCAATATAGCAGTGTTGATATATGTCATGAATATCAAGTGAAGTTAATGGAGCATTAATTGACCTAAAAAATGTTAGAGCATTTATGTGTCTACTTAATTTAGATTAATTGAACATTAACCAACGTTGCAAATGCTAGTGCTATTATGTGTCTCCTTAACTTAGGTCACAAAGTTATGCATAAACAATAAATGATTGTTATTGGTTGAAGCCTTCAAAATGAATAACACAAATGAAAGAATTCGTTAGTCATAGGGAAGCATGAGATGTATTTTAGAAATATTAATGTTAAAGCTTTGATTCACTAATTCACCTTTATTTGAGGCCAAATAACACAAAACCATGTGAATGGTTGATGGTTATATTGATAAAGTTAAAACCGAAAAAAGAAGTTGGATGCATAAAAAATAAATTGTTATGATTGGTTGAGATTGTATAAAAACTAATAGCTAAGCATGTCAAATTGATTCATATACTCCCATCATAAAAGGAAGGGACTAATAAGAAACCTAATTCATGTACTCCTAATCTAAAAGGAAGGGACTAATAAGAAACCTGCCAACCCTTAGAAAACACAATTTGTCTTCATGCTAATATTTATAATTGTGATGAACATTGAATATTTTATTAGACTATCCTTTATTTCCACTTTAGTTGGAAAACAACTAATCTCTTTAGTCGTTATGCAGTGAATTAGGACATAAGGTAGGATTGAACACCATGGATGTTCTCTATCTTAAATATGGGGATGTCAAGCTACATAAATATGGTTGCATTGACGCTAATGAACTAAGTTTGTCACAAAAGGAACAATCTGACTAATGAGATTGGTGTTAACAACAATTGTTCAAAAGGAACTACGTATTCATTAATTAGGTTATAAGCATATTTGATTTGCATACATAGGGATTTATACTAGGTGTATGCTAAGTAACCATGTTTTTATTGTTAATAAATTAAGTGAGTAAACACCAACACGAAAACATTCAACACTAAACCATGATGCAATCAAGCAAACACGACATGCAACTAAAGACAATGATTACTCATTTATAATAAAGCATTATGGAGGAAAGTTGCGACTCTAGTAATGTAAGGGGACAACTATGGAGCTCAATCTTATAAAGCAAGAATTCTTAGAACCAAATGTTGAACCCTTTACAAATACAAATGATGCATATATACATACAAGCTTGAATGATCAAATGCATTAATGGAGGTGGCCCCTAACAATCTACCTTATTTAGAATGGAATATGATCATTTCTCCCTTTGTCCCTAGAATGAAATTAGCTAGAGTGAGCATTAACTTGGTCCAATTTGATTTTTGGCATGAAACTAAAATTGACCTAGTCAACTTCAATCACCCAATTTGTTAGGTAGATTGAACCTATAAGTTGTTATATGTTTATTAGTTGTTGTTGAGGTGACATGTTAAGTGATGAGATGATTTATCTACTAAGTTGATGCTAAGTAGATTGAGAACTAGTGTTTTATCATTAGCATATTAAAGATCAAGAAGTGGTCACACATGAGGGGTTGGGAATGCTGATGAATGTGCATTGGTTGTGTGGCTAAATATCGTGATAAAAAATTCTAGATTGTTGGCCTTCTGGTGCACTAAAGTTTTGGATGCATTATCTTTCCATGTTGAAAGTTGTATGCACTGAAGGTTGAAGGAGGTATGTTGCAAACCAAAAGTAGACCGATGTGAAAATCAATACTCCCCCCAAGGTAACACTCATCTCCATTGTGTCGATTGCAAAAGTGGAGGTTCCCATTGTATAAAAAAAAACTACATGGAACTACCCAATTAATGAGGAGATTTTTATTGCACTTTCTCAAGTGTGAAATACTTTGCTTTTGTAAGGAACATACCTACTTTGACAATCCTAAGGAGTTTTGTAGCCCTATGGTGAGTGTGCAACATCACCCTATCAATCAACTAATTGAAAGTGGACGATGCATTGAATTCTAGGTCAATGTTGAATGTATGCTTAGTTGGTGTGGTTATCTTCTCAAGAATTGCAAGACTATAATGTGATGGTTGTACTTAAAATGTCACTAAACCAATTTTTTTTGTATGGTTAATGATCTTGCAACCTTTGAAAAAATTGGCATTGGTAATCTTGAGAGGAACTTTTGGAATTTTATGGCATTGATAATTGATAGTAAGGATGACATTCTATGGCTAGTTCTAATATATTCCACATTGTTTCCATATGAGTGATTGACCTAAGAGTACATCATAGTTGTCTAATAGTGCTTCTTCACACAATACTTCAACTTGGAATGGGTTAGTTGTGTATTAGAGCCTATATTGGTGTGTGATGCATAAAGATTCACATTAGTGCAACCAACCAATGGTGTAGGGTTGTGTACGAGGCATGATATTCAAGTTGAAGTGTTTTACTTATATGTATGTCATGACCAATTTCTTCTACCTTCCATTATCAATGATTAAATGAATATGTTGGCTTTTGAACAACATATGCAAATGAAAGAGACTTTCATTCTCTTTGAATATAGGAGGTCCAAGAATTATGTAGTGATGATAGTAGAAGAGGGTTTTACTAGACTGTACTTGATGATATGGTGCATGGGACTCTGGGAAAAAGGGGATTCTAGTGTCATCACCAAGAGAGCCCATACATGGAATTGAGAGGTGTAATTCTTGGACATATTATTTGTATCACACCACTTACTAGTGTAGCATACCAATTTTTCACTTTGGTACTCACATACACCTACCCCCTAGAGGTGTTGTGGTGTGTTGGAACTATTGGAACAATTGGTTCATCTCACCTCTAGATCTTTTAGAGATAGTCAATCAATAGTCAAAGGTTGAGTAGGGAAGTTGATTGAAAATTCGATTGGGAAGTGGAATTATCAGTTGTGCTGACTAAAGATGGTATTGACTGAATTGACTAGTGTACAAGTCTAGGTAGACAAGACGAGGATCTGGGTGCGCTCAAGAAGATCAAATTTGTCTATGTCTTCCTTATTCTATAGGAGTTATTTATACTTTGTGTTATATATAGATAATTTTATGTATTGATCTATAAATCAAGTTTTGTGTGATTCATATATTTAGCTATGTTTGATTTTGCTTCAATGTTCTAACGATATTTTTAGACACCACTTCTTAGAATTCGTTGGTCTTGAATTATGCGATTCCATGGTTCTTGAACATGATATCAAAGATCTTGGTTTGAAACCCAACATGTTATTTACAAGTCGATTTAGAGGTTGTCCCTTATATGCACTTCTATTGAGTTGGTTCTCTTTGGTAGATTGACCTAGGATTTCAACTTGCACACTAGATTAGGGGTTAGGTTTTACAGAGTGATTATGAGTTTTAATAAAGAACCCATGGTTTTGAATGGTCATTGTATAGCATGTGTGCATAAGACATTGAAGCATTATTGAATAGTACAATTCTTTGGAAATTTACCAAAACTGTGGTTCTAGACCCTAAGGATAATTGATAGAATTCATCACTGACAAGAAGAAGTACAAGCTTGTTGGAGTTATAATGATCTACATCTCTAAGGATGTTTTCTTTGATACAAGATGGATCAATTATCCAATTCAAGTTTGAAAAAAGATGAAATTGCTATTAATTGACAAAATCAATGAAACACAGGTTATGTAAATTGAGAAATATTTGATTTATTTTAATCCTCTCTTCTTTCGTAGGATCAAAGACTATTTGGATCGGGTGAAGGAGCTAGAGTTAAAATTGGGTGAAAGTGGAAAGGATTACTTGAAGAAAGAAAATAAAATTATAGAATTGATCTT
The DNA here is from genome assembly GCA_009831015.1 of Picea engelmannii. Lineage (NCBI taxonomy): Eukaryota > Viridiplantae > Streptophyta > Pinopsida > Pinales > Pinaceae > Picea > Picea engelmannii. Next base: position 170,735 of record ML780877.1, on the reverse strand, counting down.
GATGAATCTAAAGACACCTTATGATGTATTATGTTTGACGTTTTGTGTTATTTCCAACTTTCAAAAAAGAATATGTGAGGACTATACCTTTGATTTTTTCTATGGTTTTCTAATTAGGGCATAGGAAAAATTGCTTGATGAAGGTAAACAATCCATATTATTAAGGGAAAAGGTCAATGGAACTATAGTGAAAAAGGTTGAGGATACAATCAAGAGAAAGATCATGGAGGTTACCATGATAAGAATTGCATTGACCAAACCAACCAAGATAATCATGATGATCATACATCAACTAAGATAGTAAGAAGAAGAAGACTTGTCGATACTATGGCAAGGTAGTACATGTCAAGAAAGTTTTTTGGAAGAAGACCAAAGATCTCAAGGATAAGGTTAAGAAGATTAAAGGCATGGTGTCAACTAGTTGGTTGACTAACTTTCAACTTCGACTATCATAAGGTAAGGGAGAGAACTATGCCTTCTTTGTTAGAACTTGTCAAGCATTACATGCTCACACTTCAAAAAGTGAGTGGATAGTCAATTATGTTTGTACCCATCATATCGCTAAGGATGATTCTCTCTTTTCTTCATTAACTGAGTCTATGGAATAAGAAATATTTGTTGTACATGATTAAGTACTTATTATTTCTAGTTGTGGTAGAATTGAATGCCATAATGGTGTGATCACTTATGTATATAATGTACAAGTTTGGGCATCAATTCATCCCTTGTACCCCAACTAACCCAAACTAGTAACAAGGTTGAATTGTGACCTGATAGGTTTGTTGTGAATGATATAAACATTTGCTTTATTATTGTTGGTAACATTATTCTTGATCCTAATGATTTCCTTAAGCAATATCCATGACCAACCACACTTGTATCCAAGATTAATGGTTGAAGAAAAAATTGGCATGAGTGACTAAACAATCTACATTTATGAAGTATGAAATTAATGGTGAAGTTTAATATGGTTTTTGGAATACCTAGGGTAGTGCCTCTTGATTGAGTATGTAAAGGGTGTGTGCTTGGAAAGCATCATGAGGTTGCATTTGAGATTGGAAAGTCTTGGATAGCAAAGACTTTGCTCGAACTTATCCACAATGACCTTTTCATAATGAATCAACCATCATTAGCAAGTGAAGGGTATGTTTTTATCTTCATTGATGAATTTTCTAAGTATAATTGGGGTTTTTACTTGAAAAATAAGGATCATGTCATTGAAAGTTCAAAAACATTGGTCAATTTGTGAAATGTCTAAGATCTAGTCACATAAGATAACATGTTAGTAAGGGTTTGGGAGCTACTTATCACAAAATTATATCTCTTAGCAAAGATATGTACCTTACACACCTCAATAGAATAATGTTATTGAAAGGAAGAACTAGGCCTTAATCGAAATGGCACAATGTTTGTTTCAAACCAAAGGTATATCGATTGGGTTTTTGGTAGAGATTGTCTACTTTTCAAGCTACCTTTTGAATATGATTATGACCAAAGATGTGTGAAATATGACCTCTTCAGAGTGGAAAAATAACCTTTTGTAGGACATCTTGAAACATTTGAATAAATAAGTTAGGCTCATAGTCAAGCTGGTAAGAAAGAAACTAGACACAAAGAGCCATGGAGATGCACATGGTCAACTTGAATAAGAGAATGTTGTTACTAAAGAGTACAATTGCTCTGTGAAGAATAAAACTTGGGACTTAGATCCTTGACCTATGTGAAGAATAAAACTTGGGACTTAGATCCTTGACCTATGTGAAGAATAAAACTTGGGACTTAGATCCTTGACTACATTGGATTGGCTACTTGGGTCAACTAAAGGCGGCGATGAATCACTTGATTGGTGTGCAAGTCGAGGAAAAAAAATAGAGAAATAGGCGCAGTCAAGGTGATCAAAATTAACTATGTACCTTATTTATGGGGATAGATTGCCTCTCCGTTGGGAGGGGACCCCATAGAGAATCCTTGCTTGCCCAGGAAAGCAGGTTGGCTTGGCGGTATTACGCCTCTCTGGCTGGATTGTCCTTATAGAAAGAAAGACAAGTGGAATTAGATAAATAAAAAATGTAGACCGTAATGAAATAGCCTGCAAGTGGAAACTTAGATACTCAGATGCTTGCATTTTCTACATTGGGTCATCATCTACTTGCAAGGGCGACCATGGGGAGATGATCCAAACGGCCAACCTACCCAATCGCTTGCATTAAATATAGAGATCTTTCCAAGGCATCCACTGAAATCATTGCTGGGGGATAAGAAAGAAGCTCGAAGGAAAGTGACCAGGTAAGTCTGCATGGCGATCACTTATGGTGTGAAAAATATCCACTATTTCCCGACCTATGGGACCTAGAATATCGATAGCTTGTGGGTTGTTTGGCACTAGCCTAAGGGTTACAGTGGTAGCCAACTGGATTTGAACCTAGGTCTAACCTAGGAAATCTCGATTGAGTTACCGATTCCTCTAGATATTATATATATATATATATTAATGACTACAACTGAAGAAGGAAAGGGGGATATGAGGCCATGAAAAGGGAAGAAAGGGGGCTTGTGGGGGCTAGGAGGAAATGATGTTGTTTTGTTTTTACACATCCTTGATTCTAAGTTCTATAACCTTTGCTTATGATTATCAAACCATTAACGCACCTTGAGATATGGAGATATGTGGGCTTCTCATGAAGGCATGTGGTCTCTTCTTACCATGCAAATATAATCTATGACTTTGGGCATTGCTAATATGTTGGTTGTTCATTTTTCCTTGAACTTTTCTTCTATGTGCTTAAGCTACCACAATTTCACAGCCATGAAAGTATGAGAAAAACATGACAGGATTTATGGGTGTTTGCCGAGATAAGAGAAACTTAATTACCACTGAAATTCCCTAGTTCCCAGCAATGGAGATTCCCCAACCAACTTGTACTGGAGCACTAGAGGGAAATGGGATATAGCTTGAAGGATTATTTAGTAGAGAAAATGATCTCATTCCTAACGTTGTGTAGGTTGAGGGGGAAAAGGACAGGTTGATTGGGATTGTCGTAGGGAGAAAATGTCTTGAGAATTATGGGAATTGGGTTGAGTGAAAGGAATTAAAGCCAAATGGTAGGATTTTCCCCTTGTGGACTCATAGCACTGGATCTGAGGTGACCTCTATGACAAAGACCATATGCATTACAAAGAGTCTATGGATGAGTGGAACATTCCTCATTTACAACTAGCTGGTGATCAATTCTCTAAAATATATCTATGCCTTGGTTGTTTGAGTTTGAAAACATTATTGTTTTTGCTTGTGTATGAATTACTTGTTATTTAATGATTTGCTTCCACTTAGATGAATTTACTTTATCTTACGTTAGATGAATTGCATTAATATTCACATTTTTATTAATCAATTTGTTTTCTTATAAGTGTTTTAATTCCACATTAGAATCCATGTATTATGTAATTGGGTTGTTTTTGGAGTACCTTGTCATGTCAACAAAAGTACATAGGTGGTTGGGTATGATACAATGTGATATTAGAGCCACTAGTTATTGCATTAGGGCTATGTAGGCCAAAATTAGACTATACAAGAATAATTATAGTTTGCCTCCCAAGTGTTTGATTAGAACATTTAATTAAAAAATTGGGAAAAATGTAGTTGCAAGCCGTATATTTGATAGAATGTCAATGAGAATTGGGGATAAATGTTATAATCAAGTCTAATATTGATCCAATTATGGTATCTTTACACCATTGGAATTCATATATGTGTGGAATTCATTGATCACATTGGAATAATGATCGAGATTATTTTCAGCACGAAATGAGAGCGGAGATATAATAAAGAAATGTACAGAGATATATCATATATCCAATAATAAAACAGAGATATATCAGAGATATAACCATAAACACAAAGATACAATAATACCCAATTTCTATTAATGAGCGAAATGTACAACACTGTAGAAATACAGAGTGAAAGACTCACGTGAATGGTGGCAAATTATCTTTGAGAAGAGATGCGACGACTACGCTCATTCACCAAAAAATGATTGTTACAATGAGGCTCCAAAGGAATTTTTAACATAAAGAAAATCCAAAACCCTAACCCCGAAAGATGAAAAGCTAACAATTTTGCGGACCCTGTTTTGGGTAGTTTGGTGTATCAACTTCTCGGGGTCGTAATTTTGGCATACGATCTCTGTTTGGGGCACACGATAGCTCGTTGGAAAGGTATTGACGAGGATCTTCATTTCACAGGAATAATCATGACTTTAATGATCATTGAGGTATACGATTGTGAAAAAGTGTCATTTAGGCCCTCAAAATGCCCCCAGAAATTTAGGACCCAAAAACTGCCAAAAATAGTAAATTGCCAACAAATTGTTTTGATCCAGTTGGAATAGGTGGGTGGACACTGATATCCACCTAGATCAATCATCCCTCCTTAGGAAGCAATGGTCTCCATTTTGTTGATTTCTCGGGGGAGAGGGGCAAGCGTTTGTTGAATATGAATCTTGGTGAGCTGCTTGTCTTGTTGGAGAAGTTGCACTGCTTAATTTGTTGAAGGCTATCATGAACTTGTTGCTGGCGGGGTTGAATTTGTTCAACCAACCTGTTGTATCTTGGCTTGACTGGGAAGTGTGTAGGAACCCTTGTAGGTGAAAAAACAATATCTTCTTTCTCTTCTGCAATTTACTTTTGATGGATAGAAAGGTCTTGGGCCAAGCCTGTAGTGGTTACAATGTCCTTTTGTTCACCTTTTGAATAGATTGTGAAGAGGATGAATTTTGTAGTACGAGAGATTACCTTGTGGCACTGTTTTGGTGGGACACTAGTCGAAACTACCTCTGGTATCCTGTAGAGATGACCCCCCATAGTAACAATGACACTACGGGGTCAAGACTCATAAATAGCATGGCACTTCTACATATATGGCTAGCCTAAAAGAACATCACAGATATCCAACGGGGAATCATCACATAATACCTCATCCTTGAAGGGTTGGATTCCATATGACGATCAACACTATTGGTTGACACAGAGATCTCATCCTTGACAAAGCCACGTGATGTTGTATGTTTGCGGGTGTGGTGTTGTACTTGTCGACAATCCCAACTGTTTGACGACCTCTGTTGAGATGAGGTTCCTATGGATTCTGCTATCAACAATAAAATGCTGTGGGGTCCCCTTCACCCACATATGTGAATGAAAAAGGCGCTCCCCCTCTTCATGATCTGTTGGTTCTTCTGGTTGAATTGTTGCACTCGCGACAATAGTAGTGGGGTTTGCGTCGATGATCTTTATTCTCCAATTATTTTCTAAATCAAATTTTGAATTCCTTTTCTTTGATCTCGACCACCAATGATTATTTTGAGCAACATTCATTAGTGTTGTTTCAGGGTCTTTTGTGGAAATCACACTACTTTCCAGTGTCCTTCTTCGTCTTTCCGTTACCCTTCTTTTCCCGTGGCTTGGACTGTTTTCTGGAGGCTGGTTGTTAGGGTCGTCTTTACCATACTTTGGTTGTTGCGGATTTGCATACTCGAACTCCCATTTGTTCTGGTGCCTAAATTTCTGCTCGATTTTGACAACATATCAATAGGCAACTCCCAGTGATGAGATGTCCAAAAAATCCATTTCGGTTTGGATGTACCTATGCAGAACCCCACAATGTTTCAGAACTAGATGTCGCTCGGAGTCTTTGATACCCAACTTGGTGTGCAAGGTATGGAAAGTATTTATGAAATCTGACACTATTTGACCCCTCTCTTGCCACAGTGTGGTCCATCTCATGTACTAGTCGTCATAGTTACCAACAGGGTAATAATATTCCTTGAGTGCATCCAAAAAAAAATCCCAAGTGGGCTCAGCCCCATATATTCCAAACTCCTTTGTTGAACTTTTCTCCCAGTTAGTTTCCCACCAATGTTTAACATGGGGGAGAGACTTAAGGAGTGCGAAGGTGATATTTTCCCTGTCGAAAAAATTGTGAACATATAAATAAACTTCTAGCATATTTAACCATTTTTCTAGGGCATCCACATCTATCTAACCTTCAAATACAGGAATATCAAAATTAACTTGTACCTTGAAAGGAGAGGTGCCTCCAAAGTGGCCGCTTGATGAAGACGCGCCTGCTGTTATCAGTAGGCGTTGAAGGACGCGGGGAAATTTCTCCATCATTTCATCCCTGTGTTGCATGAGAGCTTGCTCAAGCAACAAATTAATATAATCTCCTTCTTTTTCGTTTTTCTTTTTTTCCTCCATGGAGTGTTTCTTGGGTGTGCGAGAGAAATTTTCATCAAGAGAGACAAGCTCGAGACCCAAATTACTAGTCTTGGACCTCGTCAGGGACATGCACTGAAAAATGATTAAGAGCAACTTGCTCTGATACCACTGATCCAAATTATTTTCGGCACGAAATGAGAGCGAAGATATAATAAAGAAATGTACATAGATATATGAGATATTCAATAATATAACAGAGATATATCCATAAACATAGAGATACAGTAATACACAATTTATATTAATGAGTGAAATGTACAAAACTGTAGAAATATAGAGTGAAAGACTCGTTGTAATGGTGGACGCTTATCTCTAAGAAGAGATGTGACGGTTACACTCATTCGCCAGAAGATGATTGTTACAATGAGGCTCCAAAATTTTTTATAACATAAATAAAATCCAAAACCCTAACCCCGGAAGATGAAAATCCAACAATTTTGTGGACCCTATTTTGGGTAGTTTGGTGTATCAAATTCCCGAGGGCATAACTTTGGCATATAATCATTGTCTGGGGCGCACGATAGCTCATTGAAAATGTATCGAAGAAGAGATTCATTTCACATGCTCAATTATGCTTTTGACGATCAGTTAGGTTCCAGATTGTGGAAAAACGTCGTTTAGGCCCTCAAAATGGCCCTGGAAGTTTAGGACCCAAAAAACTACTAAAAATAGTAAATTGACAACAAACTGTTTTGAGCAAGTTGGAATAGGTGGGTGGCCACCGATATGCCCTTGGATAAAACAGAGCATGAAATAGCCCAAGATTTATTACAATCAAATCTAGGGTAGAGGTGGATACAATATTCTTATAGCTAGAAGTGGTTGGATTAATGCAAGTTAGAATTTGAAGAGTTGTAGGAAAGGTTTGAATAAATTGGGCATGTTTTGTTTCATCTCCACGTGAATAAATCCATCCAAATAATTTTTCATTAAAACAAAAATCACCATGAGAGATAGTGGTGAAAGGGTGCTAACAAGTAGGCACCTATTTGGCATGCTAATAAATCAATGGACACAACAAATGAAGATCATTGGAAAATAAAAATATGTGGCACTTACTTGCATGTATATTAACAAAGGGGTGTATTACCATGAACGACCAAGATTAGATTGTCCATATTGATTGATGATCTAGATTCCTCTCATGGGATTTGATTTCGATGGGGGTGCAAAGTTTTGGAAGAGCTGCAAACAACCAAGATTGAATCACCCAAGAAAGATCTATGGTCCAACACTCTTGCAAGGAAATCTTGAAGAGAGAAGGAGAAAAAGGATAAGTTTCCACGAATGAACTAGTACAAGTCAAGGAAATGAATCTCTAATGGAGATATTCTCACAGTAGATGAGAAAATGGAGGAGAGAGAATGCTCATGTTGCGAATGACCTAGATTAAGTTGGGGAAATAAGATCTACATTGAATATTTTGTCATGGATTTTGGAGATTTTGGGTGGAGGATGGAGAGAGGGTTGTCATGAACAATCATTATCTCACCAGTGATTGATATTCACGACTGAAAATCCATCGCAATAGTTGGAGAAAAACATTTGAGGAGAGAGACACAATTGTCATGAATGGTCAAGATATCATTGGTGAATAAGATCGACATCTGACAATCCACCATGGTAGTTGTGGAAAAAGTTTCAAGTAAAGAGAAGTATTTATCATGAATAGTGGAGATCTCAACGATGATTGAGATCGACGGTCGACAAGCTCCTGTGGAATTTTGTAAAACAGGTTTGATGAGAGAGATGAACTTGCCATGAATGGTCAAGATCTCTCCCACATATCTAAGATCAATGGTCTAGGATCACACAAACCCCTATGCAATTGGAACATGTGAGAATATTAGAGGATGACCTAGAATATCTATGTAAGGACATGTATATTTCAGATAGATTGTTTGGCACCTACTTTGTAAGTACTTGACACAAGGTATGCCATGTTAGCTTAAAATAATTTAGAGCCAAAATCTTATTTTGGGCTATATCTTAGGTATAAAAACTTTGTTTGAGTTGAAATTTTCAATGGAATCCCACAATGATGATGTACATAAAATTGTCACTAAGGCTAAATTCACAGATTTGGCCCTAGAAACCCAAAAATGACAAATAACGGTTTTCAAAGGGCAAGCCCGTACTTACTATCATAAGATTAGTTGATTTTGAATTTGGACAGTAAGGAGTAGGGGTAGGTATGAGAAAGCACATTGGAACATTTGGTTAGATTCCAAGGGGTTTGACATGGAGGTCGAAAAATAGAGCGAATTCCACTATTCTAGGATATTTTTTGATACTATAAATAAAGGAAAAGGGACCCGAGATAGTAAATATGGGAGAATTTTCCTAGTAAACATTTATATACTCAATAATCTAGACAACTTTTCTAAGTGAAAAATTTCTTGTTTTGCACCCAGTTAAATACACAACAGACCCTTCAATTTGTAAAATTTTGGGTACCAATTTTCTTTGGTTTTGCAAGAAGTTTTCCCTTTGACTAGTTTTGTGCATTTTCTCTAAGAAATATTATGCATTACTTTTGGTTTAGCAAGTGCCTATAGCTTTAAGAAACCCCCCAAAAAAATTCTAAGTCCAAAAACCACATTTTGAATTAAAAGAAAAAACGTCAACGAAGTTAAAGAAATGTTTAGAGCACAAGACAAACCATTTTGTAGGTAGCTAATGCATGGAATGGAGCATTTTCAAATTCAACCTAGAATCAATACGTTTTTTTGGAAAGCAACGAAATACATTTCAGAGAAAGCACTGAAAAACAAAAAATAAAAATAAAGTTCGTTGATGTGAAAGGAAATATTTTCTAAAGTGGAAAAAATAATAGATAAGTTTGAATACATGCAATTTCCTAGTCCACCGAGAGGGAGAAAATTTAATGTTGCTAACAAGGTGAGTTTTTTTAAAGCACCATTGGATTACAATTTTTGAGTTTTAGTTTCACCAATATGGTGGAAAATTAAAGCCCTAAGTGAAACTTTTTTGAAACTCGCTAAGTTAAATTAAGCATGTTGGATCCAATGGTGGAAAGCGAGGAGTTTTTCACTATTGGGCAAGGTTCAATTCTCGTGAGGGCTTTACCTGGAGCCATGGGGACACCTTGAGGTAGTGGTCGAATGTGTGGTTGCACCCAGAGATACCATATTAAATGGTATCGTGACCCGTGCACACATAAGTAGATCAAAGCCCACCCCCATGTCCTTCAATGATAAACCTGTGCACACATAAGTGGATCAAAGCCCACCCCCATGTCCTTCAACTTTTTAAAGAGCACCTGAGTGGGCCCAATGGTTAAGAACATGTGTTATCTCCGGGGAGGTCACAGGTTCAAAACCGGCGGGGGGTAGGGATGCTCATATTGGCCCGTTGTGACAAGGCTGGAAGGGTAGACGACCCCTGGGATAGAGGTTCACTTCGGTGGGACTCGTGACGTCTCGGCCCCTGCTAAGTCACAAGTTATTGGTATATCTGGCTTGCGGGCTGTTGGATATACTCTTGGGAGGTTGTTGTTCCCATGGTTAAAAAAAAAGTTAAATTAAGCATGTTGGTTTTTAAATTCGAAGCCTTTCAACCATATTGCTCATTTGTTTCTAAATTTGAGCGTTCCGAGTTGTTTCATTGTATGCAAGTGTTGTAGTGGTTGAATCCAAGTATATTTGTTGGTATAGGTGATTGCATGTGGTAATGTCATTGTGAAGTGAATAGAATCATAAGTGAAATGGTTTTACGCTCATTGTTATTCTTTTCTCTCTCTGGTTTCTTCATTTATATAGAACTAATAAGTGATTTAAAAACGATAAATAAAAAATATTTTGCTAGAGAAACTTTCTGGATAAATACTGTGTGACAAGTTTTGAAATGTCCAATGTTTCGAGTGGACACTTCACCCATCATCAAGGACAAATGAAGCTGATATGTTGGAAAATAGTGCTAGGGTTTATATTTATAGAGGTAGATTTGCAATTGACCATTGAACATGAAATGATAAATTATTTAATTAGTCTTTAGATTAGATGATAAATTAGCGAAAAGTAATAAAACAATTTGATGTGGCTTTAACAAAGTGAGATAAAAATGAAAAAAATGAAAATAAAGGAACAATGCAAATATAATGAATAAGAACACAAGGATAATAGATGGGAATTTTTAAAAAGAAGACCGGAGGTGCAAGTTAGAAGAAAAAATATAATGAAAAACAAAAGAACCAAAAGATTGTAAGGAGAAGAACAATTTAAAGTGAGAAAGGGGATGTGTAGCGAATAACCAACAAGGTTGGGTACGAGAAAATTAGGAGAATCAGATCTAGATAGAAGATGCTTAGTGATCAAGGTGATAAATGGTGGGATTTCAAGATTGGCTAACTTTGTAGCCATCTTCGTGATTAAAGTTATTAAAAAAAAAATCGATTTCAAGAGTTTCTCGAATGAGGCGAGAGGAGTAATAAAAGGCGAAGGCTAGAATATTAGTTTTGTCAAAGCAAATTAGGAGTTTGGATTTAAAGAGTGTTTTGCAATAGCTTATTTAGAGATTCAGTTGTAGGTGGTATCAACTATATGCTCTTTAACATGGGCTTTGAAGGATCTACCTATTTGACATATGTAATATTTTCCACAAGAGAGCGAAATTTTGTACCAAGCATTGGGTTGGATTTATCTTTATTAGTAGTTCTGAATAATTGTTTGAGGGTTTTATAAGGTTTAAATAGGGTTTTGATATTCTTCTTAGCCATTATTTTTGAAATATGACAGATAGTCCCTTTAATATAGGGAAGATAAATGAGAGCATGGGGTGGGGAGGATGAGGAGGAGCTTTTGGACTTGGGATTGCATGCCGAGTGGAAGGCTTGTTTTATTTGTGTGAGAGAGTAACCACTGGACATAAGGGCCTTAGTTAGGTGGGATTTTTCTTTCTCAAGGAATTGAAGGGCCTTGTGTTCTTATTCATTATATTTGCATTGTTCCTTTATTTTCATTTTTATCATTTTTATCTCACTTTGTTAAAGCCACATCAATTTTTTTTTTACTTTTCACTAATTTATCATCTAATCTAACATATAATTCAATATTTTATTATTTCATCTTCAACGGTCAATTGCACATCTTCAAGAGTTAGTTTCAAATCTACCTCTATAAATATAAACCCTATTACTCTTTTCCAACATATCAGATTCATTTGTCCCTAATGATGGGTGGAGTGTCCACTCGAAACATTGGATGCTTAAAAACTTCTCACATAGTATTTATCCAGAAAGTTTATCTTGCATTATGACTAACTGTGGAAACCTACATATTCAAAAAATACTTTGACGAATCTCAAATAGCGAATTAATATTGGTTATGTTGATGAGTTGTTTTGATATGGATAACTCTGAATCTCTTTTAAAAAATTGTTGGAATAGTGCCATAGAACAATTTTTAGCAAAAAAAAACATTTTCAATCAATTGATGCAAATGAAATTACTATCTCTATTGCGTTCATCGTACAAGAAATATGCCACCAAGGAAGACCCTGTGAGACAGGTTGCCAAGTCCCCTGAGGAAAAAAAGAAAGAAATAAGGGAAGCTTCATAGGACAAAACTACCATGGTTGAAGACCCATTGGGGGATGTCATTCACGTGATTTAGATTCCTATATTTAAGGATCCCTTGTTGCGCCCATTTTAGAAATATATTGAACCAAGCACTAGAGCTATAGTTCTTTTGCGAGGGTGGAATGAATTGTTTATAAAATTCAAGAATGAAGAATATCCTGAAATGATACTACATAGTGACCTAGTTTTCATAGATATCGACAATAAAGTGTTCATGAATATATGATGATATAATCAATATTTTTTCATGGCCAAAACACCTATTTTTCCTTGTATAGAAGTAGTTGAATGGGTCATCAAACACACTAATCCTAAGCAATGCATGGTTGAGGATGTGAAAGGCGATTGTGTGGGAGATTTCCAAGAAAAATAAGTACAAAATTATTATAAGCCTCCATCATTGAAGTGTTTCTCATCACCACTTATGTAAAATACTTTTATGACAAACACGATGTAGGGAAAATATTAGCTAGTTGCTGAAAGGAGATTAAAAAGTTCATCCGCATGACTAATGGGTGGTATGCTATTGTAGGTTTAAAGGAACTCTATATGTACCTCATAATGTTATTATTTTGAGTATATGATTCCATCGTATTCCATCGTATGTCTACATCAATCATCAATGTAAGTATGCATAACATAGCCATTTCTAATCATTAAGTATTTTATCAACATGAATTTACAATCTGTCAATATTAAGTTCATAATTGAAGCACACACACACACACACACACATAATGCTTATCTGTATGGAAATGTATCTAATTGATATGATTTCCATGGATAGAACCAAGCTCATTGTTTTCTTAAACATGCCCAATTCACTCATGATCCCAGGTAACATGTTATTCATTCAAGCCTCATTTTCTGTGCATTCACTCACCCTCTAGGCTTGAGCATCCCCTTCTATGTTACACAATCCCTTGGGAGATCCATCATTTTCTAAGGCTTCCTTGCAATGGAAAAGTACTGAGACTTATAGAGTCTTACAACCAAGGCGTCCCATGTCTTTCTCTAACATAGCATAGCACATCTCAATGGTGATCATGGCATATCATGGGGTTCCAATATATAGTGGAATTATTTCCATTATTTTTAGCTTTAACAACCATCATCTATCCTTCCTAGACAAATCCATCATCTCACTTGTCTCATACGGAAAATAGTTTTCATAAGTATGAGATTCTTCTCATAACATTTGGCTCTTTCATGTGGTAACACATAGTCTTTGTTATGGGCTTACACTCATCGCCATATCCAAGACCATTATACATGCAACCTATTCTTTCAATCAACCAAACAAATATGAGTATTCATGCATATAATCTTTAATCTAGCAACATTTCATAGAGATAGCTTCTCAACTAAAGGTTAAAAAACATAGGGCCATTATTCATTCAAGAAACATCAAAACTTATTCAACCAACATGTTTGTGTTGTCACTTAACCTGAATCTCTTTCTAGGAGCTTCCACTTCTTTATTTCTCAACATGTTTCCAGTGAGTGTCTTTGTTGCAACATTGCCACAAGAACCAATATCATCTAGCATGTGTATTACGTCAATTGCAGACTGAGTCCAAAGACCATGATTATTCTTAAAGCTCAAACAAATGATAGAGCATTATCCCACTCTTTTGTAGTTTCAACCAAACACAATCAAATCCAATACCATTCCACTTTATTCCATAGAAGAAAAAATCAGCATCAGAATTTTTTTTGGCAAGGGTCCTGAAAACATCTTCTCGGAAAAAAACGACGAAAAAATCGGAAAAAGTCGGTAAACATTAAAAAATACATAATTTATTCATTTTTTCCCAACATTTTTCAATATATAAAGCAACAACAACATCATATAAACACATACACACATAAATATGGAGAAATAACTGATATATATGATATAGTGGATGCCAAATAAAAACTGATACATCAAAGTCATTACTGAAAGTATGAAACCAATACAAAATGACATCAATGATCACATATATAAATGTATATGTCCCAAAACTAGCAACTAGCTATATGATATCAAATTATCAATTCCCTCTCCCCCTTTTACGGGAAACAACCAGGGGTTGTTTTCCAGGCCTTGAACTAGAGGAAGAAGGTCTTGGTCGTGCATCAATGCTAGATGGAGGACTAACTACTCCAATATGTGTAGAAAGTGGTGTTCCACTTTCAACTAGCTCATCATCCTCCATGGTGTATGGATGAAGCCCCTCGTCCTTGTCCTCGTCCTCCTGCTGCTGCTCCTAGTCCCCTTCCTCTAACCATGCAGGCACCTCATCTAAGAGAGACACCTCAACCTCCACCCTCCACTTAGACAATATATCAATATTGTCTAAAGAAATGGCATCCACTTCTTTCTCTTTCTCTATCTGCCTCATCCAAATATGAAGATTGTAGTGGACATACACCAAGTCATTAAGACGTGGGAATGCCAACCTGTAAGAGGGTCATAAAAAACTTGATGAGTGTTGAGGGTTATAAATTTAAATTACAATAAATGTAATTGGCTAATTGCTTTGTTAAATTTCTAACTTCTAACCTGTTACGTCTTTTGGAGTGTATTTTGTCAAAAATACTCCAATTGCGCTCACAACCCGAAGAGCTACATGTTTCACTGAATATTCTAATGACAACTTTTCATAAATTTGGTGTTTTTGTGCCATAGTTCCTCCACCAAACATCTGCAACAAATAAGAAAGAAAGAAAACATTAAAGTTTTAAACTTTGATCATAATTAACTTTCAAATAAAAATTTAAATTTTGAAATTTAAAATACATAATTGAATTTTAAAATTCTAATGACTTACGTGGCTTCAAATGGGTCCTTACCCTGGCTGCATCTTCAAAGCCAAATAATTTAGCACATTCTCTATACATATCTATCTCGTGATTTAATTGGTTGCGAGTGCCAACATCAGGTACCATCCTCTGAAGAGAAGTAAAGAGGCCATCCATCACCTCGTCATCAAAGTCAAAGTTGTTTTTGTAGGAAAATGCAAGGTTGAGGAAAAACATTGCTGCATGAATGGGTTGATGGAGCATTCCGGTCCACCGAATATCAATCAAATCCCATATCATCATCTGTCTGTTGTACCCAAGAGTACCCTTTCCCTCATAATAATCCCGGATAGATTCTTTGGCCTTATCCATGGCCTCATACAAATATCCCATTACGTGCTTATCACCATCGACCAATTTCAGAGCATTTACCAAAGGTTCAACAACTGAACAAACTTCTTCTACTCATTCCCATAAGGAGTCACTGTACACCAATCTAGCAATGGATCTACCATCCACTCACCTTCTATATCTGCAATCACACCACTCACTAGAAACAAACATTTTCTTCAACTCTTACTAATGTAGTGTACCTTTTTGCTTACCAAGGCTTTTAGTGCACCATGTAACAATCTGTACACACTTGCGTTGGATTTACATAACACATACAGTCCAGTATATACTCCACATGTATTTAAGTAAAGAAATACATTTAACTCAGAGTAAAAACATATAATTTTACTGCTACGATTAAACAATCCATCACATACCATAATAATTCATATACACAGCAGAATCATGATAATATATACAGCACAATCAGGTGGAAATGTGATAAGAACATAATTAGATACTTATCTTGTAACGGTGGAGAAATCCACCAACTAGATGCAGGCCTTCCACGAACCTCCCAACCGTAGACCGCACTGCTCCTCAACTCAACAGTGGGTCACCCCCGAGCTGGGACTGAGCTCCACCCCAGGGCAAGGAATCCTAGGCTAGGCTGAGGTTACAGGGAAAACAACACGGGAATATCTGGAAGGATTCTTCCCACTGATGCCATATTACGCCCACTACTACCAGACTCTCATTCCCCACATGCATGTCCCGCCCGGGAGTATACACCTTCACACGCACAGTCCATCGGTGCTAACCTCCCTCTCTGGGTCTCGACAACAGGCCGGATCAGGAAGTCTCAGAGCCTGTAGCTGGTGCTGGGCACTCTCTGGAAGAAACAACTTCCCAGCAAACTCTTTCACCTGGAAAGAGTTTCTCACAGGCCAACTAGCCTCACGCAGTCCAGAACTGCGTGCCACAACAAACATAGGGAAAACAGACACAGGCTTCCCAAGAACCGGTTCAACAGTCATAGGATGTTCTCACTGTCAAGATTTCATAACAGGGCTCCACACACAAGCTCGTTCAGCTTTTCCTGGGCAAACCGAGATTCTTCCCCGAAATTGACATGGACATTTCGTTCAGAGAACGCACACACTGGTTTTCTCTCACAGACAGAATCCATGGCTTTGAACAAGGGTAAACACGCATTCTTCAGCACCCAACACAGGCTTCCTCTCTGTAACAGACATACACGAGGTCTCTTGCAGACTGGCTCCTACCGCTCTTGCTCAAGGTAGTCGGGTCGAATGGAATGCCAGATATCTCTCCCCATGGTTGTTCCTTTCTGTTTTATTTGCATGCGTCAAGGTGGACATTTGTCACCCTGGGAACTGCATGCATTCCATCTGCATGCCTCCCTGTACACGCCTTTCCTTTTTGCTAGGAACTTAGGATAAACTAATATGCACATGGCTTTTTAGGAATTAATATTAAAATATTATTCCAGGCCTAAGCCCCCTAGGCTCAACACTCAGCCCCTTTCCCATCTTCTAGCCCCTAGTTCCTTACCCACTCCGTGGACGCTCAGTCCCCCTTCACTCATTCATCATGGTCGGTCTGCACCTGGCGGTGTTTATATTTTATTGATTATTCTGCATACATACAAGTACAACAACAGGCTCCTGGCCCTCAACACTTAGGCTTCTTGACCTAACAACCACATAAGCCTTCCAGCTTATACAAAACTTGGCTCACCAGCCTATAGAACACATTTACAATTCATTGCATATATCATGATCTGTAACAGGGCTCGGCCTTAGGGACACTACAACTGACATTGAAGCAAAGACCGGTGGGGAACTATGTAATAAAATGTGTGAATATCAAACGTCGCAACTGCCTATCTTTGGTGTGTGTCCTCATGAGGTTGAGAAAAAAACCATGGTTATATATGAACTTAGAGATACTCTTCGCCTGATCAATCATCTCTTCGATGAAGGGAATTTTCCCCACATCCTCAAGCATCAAATCAATGCAGTGTGCAGCAGAGGGAGTCCAAAACATTGTGCTATGCCTCTCCATAAGCATCCTATCAACAACCACATAATTAGATGCATTATCTGTCACGATTTGCACCACATGGTGTGCACCAATCTCCTCGATGAACCCATACAACAACTCACATAATAATGCTGCATCTTTTAGATGTGCGGATTCATCAACTGATTTTATGAGCATGGAACTTTTAGGGCAATGTACCAAGAAATTGAGAAGGGTTCTACCATTTTCATCTGTCCATCCATCATACATCACTGTGCACCTGGAGATTTCCCATGATTCCTTGAACTCTGCCTACTTGGCATTGATGTCCTTCTTCTTTTCTTGAAGAATAGGCCCCCACGACTCTTCATATGAAGGGGATTTAAACCTTGGGCCAACAAATGCAATGGAATTACACATCGACTACCAAAATGGGTTGTTTCTGGTGATGGTGAGAGATAAGTCACTCCAGAAAAGACACCTCCTCATTAACCTCCTTGCTTCTTGCTGCTCCATTTTTTTAGCCATTGATTTAATTGATGGTTGTGCTCCAACTCTAGTGCTTGGAATAAAGAAAGATGGTAGCCTCCCAACAGGTGAATCTCTGGCTGTGGAGCCCCTCCTACTATCCTCAGTGGCATTGACAAATATCCCTGAACTTTGATATGTCTTAAAAGCTGAAACTTTATCTTTCGTTGTAGTTGCCTCTTCCGTCTTTCTTTCCTTTGTATTAATTGAATCATGGGAAACCATCATAATCTTTGGGTTCACATTTGAACAAGGTCCAACATTATGCCTCGGGATTTTGGCCAAATGGTATTTCAACCTGTATACTCCTCCTGTCACACGTGTCCTACATAATTTGCAATATAAATAATTTCGATTTGTTCCATATTTAGGTTCACCATACTCCCACAGTGGATCCAAGGCCCTAGACATGTTTGTTGAGTGCTATGGGAATGGACCTAGTACAAAAACACACACAAAAAAAAACATTAAACCCCACTTGAAAAAAAATTGCAGCATATTAATTTAAAAAATCAGCCATCCAAAGAAGAATGTTAGTCATGAAAAATGGCATCAACAAGATGGATAAAAAATTAAAAAAACAAGCTAAATACCCCATTGAAAATTTCCAAAAAACCCTTACATTTTGTTTGTTCTATAAATTATTGGCAAGATGATAAAAAAAAAAAAACTAAATCTAAGCAAACAAAGAAGAAAGAAAACATACAAGTGTATGGAAACAATTAGCATACAAATTGGAAAGGGCATACATACCTCTGCTTTGAGGTTGTGGATGAAAATTTCAAAGATCCCACCGGTTGAAGTTTGAACCTTGCTCCACCACAAAAATTTTTAAAAATTTGTGGATGAATTCACTACCCTGCCTTTGCACACCTCAAATATGCTTGATGGCCTCTACAAACCTCTTCCCTTTGTGCTCCACACAAAATGCAAAACAACAAAAAAAACCAAATCGGGCTTTTTATCCCACGGCCTGGGCGTAACTAGAAATTTTTTTCTGAGTTTTTCCCAGGATTTATGGTTTTCAAAAAATCAACTCCATAAAAAAATCGCGATTTTGGTGATTTTTGCCGATTAATCGGCGATTTCAACTTTTTCTGGGCAAAAAATCACTAGTCCCAATATGAAAAGACGACAAAAAAACACTCCTCTTTACAAAAGTTGTAATGACACTGGTACTTGTAATAGTACTACACATAAGACTCAAGACTGTGGACAAAATATTATTAGCATAAAATAGTTTCATTTCAAACAACAACTACAAATAATGCATGACATATCAAATTCACAAAAACAACAGTGATCGATTAGCTATTGTCTAGTACTAAGAATGTCTCTCCCAACTCTCAAGTTAATTGTTTCCTTCACCCACTGCCAGAAAGTTTGGGCTTCAAATTTCAATGTAATTATACATGTCACCAAATGTGTTTGCATGTTAGTCCCAAATTCATCATTACGGTGTACTTTGTCCAGTAATGTATTTCAGTTTCCGGCAAGTTATAATGGTGATCAATGGAGTAATTATTCATCTTATAAAGATGATTTCTTGACCTTTTTTTTTTCTCAGGATATAGGAGAAAGTCTCAGCAAGAGGCACAACAACATTTTGTATGAATCACACCACTTGAAAAGTAGTCACAACCCATGGTTTCTAAAGACAAGGTTGTGCTAGAGAAAGTACTAGAAAATGTAAAACAATGAAAAAAATGTTGGTTTCAGTATTCTTACCCTTATCTCAAATGCATATGCCAGATTCAAGAATTCCACCAAAACAGAGGAAATTTTATTAATAAAGGTAAAGGTTTATGTAGCTGTAAAATTCCAAGAACATTCACATACTCACACACAGGAAGCAATCGTTATAAAGGTAAGTTTCCCAACAGAGGCAACGATTTGGTTTACCCATTATTATTTAACTAAAATAAATTTGACACAAGAGAGACAATCAACGGAGGCACAATGTTATTTTGTTCACTGTCTTGATATCTTGCATGCTAACTCCAAATCTACTTGCGAGTGAGGCGAGAGTATCCTGATCTTGCAAAACACAACTCAAGAGATAATTCCATACATTATTGGATTACCCACATAGGAGATCCGTAGTCTCCACCGCCCCCAAATGGACAATTCTTGAAGCATTAGGCAACTGTGCAATTCCTTCATTAGCCATTTCCACCATTGGTGCCAAAAACCCACCACTTTTCATGACAATATATGTAGTGATACTTAGGTATTGCTTCCTAGAAGGGAAGCATGAACAACTCTTCTTCACAAAAACAAATTGATCCTCGTCATTGAAGCTTTCATCAACGATAGTGTTAGTAGAGGTAACATTAAAAAGTGACTGCATTGTTGACAATGTCTTAATAGCATGTAGCATGTCAACGATAAAGGATTTATAATCCTGAGTATTATTGGAGCAATGAAGAGGAGTGGTAGAGTAAGCTAATGTTGGAGTGAAGCAGCATGTAAATAACGCAACGGGAAAAATCAATACTAGATGAATGAAAGCTTGGAAAAGTTGTAATTGATTCATATACTTCCTAGTACTACCCTACTGTATCAATCTCCATAATTAGAAGCAAATTATACTTGAGTACATGAATTCAAAATTTTCCATATCCATGATGGGTAAACTCAACCTTCAATGAAAATGGCTTATCACAATCTACTACATCAAATCTGATAGAAGTGATGGATTCCTTGGAAATACATACCAAAATTAGGCCTTGATGAACCTTGAACCCATTAGATAGAGCCACAATTTCATAAAGAAAGACTTCTCTCATTACACACTACATAAGCAAGAATTGGGTTCCCTCCAAATCCTTAGTAGAACCTCAATCGTATACATTGAATGGAAAGTATAATTTCAATTTTCATTCAAAGGATTGCTTGAGTACAGTCAATCATTTCTAAATAGAATAGAACTTTGGTCATTTCGATATACTACTATATTCAAGACTCCATCATCCAAATTTGATGGTCAGACATGTATTTCAATGCATGTGGGTCATATCAATACAATCAACTAATTATTAAAACAAAAACTGAATCTCCAAATATAGCTTGAAGTACAAATAGATGACTCCAAATTCAATAGGTCTACATAACCATCATCGCCAGTGAAATACACCATCTGCAAGAACAGAGAGCATGGCTCCTCTCAATACAACCCACCATTCATTTTTCCACACAGGAAAGACCAGTCCACACTTCTTTGGAGTCAAATTATTATGACAACAAACATGTTGCAGTCTATATCCAAGATACAGTAGAGGCAAGAAGTTCCATAGAGATAAGATTGGGTGTTCTCTATGTAGAGATAAGAAGTTCCTTGGAAGAAATAAAACAACGAATAGACACTCTAGAAATTATTATAAAACATCACCCATAAATTATTTTCATTAGTGATGATTTCTGGTACAATATTATCTCTAGAACATCTAAGATTTGAAGGTTCAACATCATGACAAGACTACAAAATTTTGAACTTCTCATTGATAGAGACTTTGTCATAGGTAAAAGATAGAGGAGAAATAGCTCTATCTAACTTACCTTTTTTTTTCCCATTCTATTGATTGAAGGACAAGTATCAATAATTCTCGCAGAACAACAGATCTATTGTAGGAGCAGAGGAGGGATGAAACTAAATCTCTTTGTATCCATGAGAAGAGAAATTTGCAGGGCAATTGTATCTTCAGGTTGTAAGTAGCCTCTTTCATTTTAGATCCCCGTTTTAGTACAACTAACACAGCCAAGTCGTTCAACAACTACACTATGGCTAACCTGGATCCAATTCATAAGTGAGATGAGAGCTTACTTTTTCAATTGTTGTGTTCATAATTGATTTCAATGCTTGCTTACGTGCTTGCAGTGTCAAGGTGGATACTCCTCAATGGAGAACAAGTCCAATTCAGTCTCGTGAGATAATAATACTCTACTGAGCCAGATAATATGCACTCTGCGTTCTTTTGAATTTGTAGTGACAACACTCCAAATATATTATCAAGCTGAGCTTATATCTTGTACTTTTCAAATGTGCATAACTCAACACTATGCTTATTATAATATTCCAAGTCACGAGTAGGATGCAACAAGTTCCATTATTATTTCTACTATCCACCACAGCCAAGGGATGTTTGATATCAACCTACTATTGAGGGTGATAGCATATAGGTATTAATCAATGACAACCAACAAAACCAAGTGCACTCATATTCAAAACCACCAACTCTCCAATCACATAACTACCCAATCGCAAAACATTTAATTAATTATCAGTATATATACCCAAACGTATGGTTTTAGGTGAAAATCAACGCAAATATTGGTATATGTATGGCATGGATTCGCTATATATTGAAGTATTTTTGGCTTGAACAGAACCAAGGTTAGTAGTAGGTAAATGTCACATAAACCACATTAATATACATTGCAAATTAAGGTACAATTCTGTCCAATCCCCATGAGATATTAACTAAAAAGAACTCCAACAATTCGAATGAGAATTGTTGTAGATGAATGGTTAACCAACAATTTCAATGAATTAAAATGAGTTATGTTAATTCACACCAGTGACGGAGAATTGTGCATGTAACTTGTGCCCATTCCTCATAATGTAACGATCCACCTCGTTACGACAACCATTCTAGTAACAGGTGCAATTTTTTTTTTTGTGTAAGGTGTGTGCGC
>ML780877.1:103802-122382 GCA_009831015.1 Picea engelmannii | reverse complement strand
CTATAATTCAAAGTGGAGTAATTCCAGTGTCCAAAAACACTCACAATACCAGAAATAAACTGCAAATTATCATATTTACCAGCTACCAAGATCTGGGAGTTAGATTTAAAACATACATATAGATGCAAAAATCCAAATCACCCTTTATGTTTCCTGGTGGAAGACAAACAACACCATCTGGTGTTGAATTTCATGTATTCTCCAACAAAATCATCTTTAATGTTTTCTAGACCAAGAAGAGTATTTATAAGATATTCCCATATGCATATTCTTTATTTTCACAAAATGTCTTCAAGACAATTTGCCATAAAAATTGTTACACTAGGACATGATTCAGCAGGACGTAAAGCCTCCTTTGACATAGCTTCATCCTTGGTAATTTTAAGTTTATGTTTGTAACTTATGATATCCCATTAGCAATCTAAGACATTCTCAATGGTTAGAGAAGTATATCTCCAGTAATATTTACTTATAGCAGCACTTTGAGACTAGCCTTAATGGCTCAACCTTTTATGCCTTTAAAAGTATATCCCAGTTGATGACAAGTCCTCTCTATGTCATTCATGTAACTCAGTACACACAGTATTAAATTTTGGTATCTTCTTTTGGTTAACAACTTTTGAGTTGCAGTAATTGGTGTACATAGAGATCCTAGTCATTATTTCTTTCCAAGCCAGTTCATAGCTGGAGAATACATTGTGGCTACTGACTGGCATAGCTTATGTTGTTAAAGATATCATCCTCTAACATAAAACAAAAATTTATATTTTAAATCAACTCCTTCCCAAAGAAAACAATTCAGCATCATACCCAAATAAATCCCACTCCAACGAATCATAATCTACCAAACCAATGTCTATAATTGAATCAGTTCTATAGATTTATTGTTATATGTAAGGAATACTCTACCAAGTCATAATGTGACCTCATTGTCTAGAAAAGGGAAGGCCAATGAATTTTTTCATACAGCTGCATCTATATTTCAATATTTACAATGTTTTGAATAGTTATAGTATGATCGCTAGAAGTCCCTGTGATGGATATTTCAAAAGTTGACTATATATATATTCTCATTCATGAATTGATTGTAGCATTGAAGTATCGAACAAATCAACTATATCTAAAATCCATCTACACAAGCCCCAATCCACTAAAACAACAATGATTAACTAGAGTACACCCTCTATGATTTTGAATAGACTGAGTTAGCAAATTACTATTGACAAACCTGGCACTAGAATTGTATAAGAAGCAAACCCATCACCTATGAAGGAGACGAAAATCCACCAAGAAGAGATTGTACCTATCACTAGTTCGACTTTGACTGCCCATCATCATTAGAGATAGAATTGGGATTACACTGTCTCAGTGGGTAGAGGAATAGTGGGTGAATGTAAAAGACCCATGCGAATTATAATCCACTAGAAGTGCATGGAGTATGAATTTCTAACGGATTCTATTTGTGGGATAATTTTGTTTGTAAAGTAACCTCCCAATCTATAGCTTGATTTGGTAGTGAAGCGCTAGTGTAAAGGAATCAAACAGATTATTAAGTAGCCATCTTAAAATTGATAGGAATCACCAAAATAGAGCCATGGTTGGAATGCCATGATCATCACGATATGTCATTGTGTGTAATGAAATAGAGCCACTAGGGTAGGAGTCATCTAGGTAAAATGGATTCGTCAAAGGAGTGACAAATGAATCACAGCCAGTCGCTATATATATATACGTTGAGCACATAAACAAAATAGGTTGGCCAGAGTCAAATTTACCCACAACAAATACAGAAAACACTATCGCATAGATCCATGGATAAGGTTTTTAGCAGGATTTATGATTGAAGAACCTAGTGGAAGGTAGAAAAATAGTTTACTGCATTTTAATTCTTCACACAAAGCAGAGAGACACACAAAATTACACTCAGAACATGAAAATACAAATTTTATACACATAACAGAAACATTCTAATTACTAGACAAGTTAAGTTTAAGTCCAAATGGATGGACAGAGATAAACTTATATGTTTCAAATTGCAAACCGACAACCAGGTGAGTGAGTTGTTTCCACCCAACCGTAGGAAAATCCATAGTGGACGCCACCCCCTACCTAAGCTATGGTACCACCCGGGTGAAGTGGGGATAATAACTCTAAAACTTGGACTCAAACCACAACGTTCTTCTAAATATTTCTTGATGACAGAGCATCACTAAGGAATATACATACATACCCCACACAACACAAGGAGCAGCTCCTTCTCTGTTGTCCAGTTCCTCAAAAAACTACTATTCCTCCTCGTGCTATTCAGTGTGTGCATAGAAGGTATAAACTATTGTCTCAAGTTTCAGTAGAGTTATCCATGGTCCTTGGATTTTTCTCAAGGCTACCAGCTTCCATTCATGGTTGGTTGTTCTAGCATGGGTTTGACTCTCTTCCTTCCATGTCTAACCTCTCCAAACTCTTCTCTATCACATTTTTTAACAACCTTCCTTCCCCATTCGAATTTTCCTCATCCTAATGGATAGAGATTTCAAACTCAACTTCTCCTCCTAGTTCCAAGAATGTAGGGGAGACAATTTGTTAAAATTTAGGAGTTGGTTTCCTCCACTCCTCTTAACTAATTTTTGTTTTGAAATTCAAAATTGAAATTGGGGGTTCCAGGGAGCATAAGATATATGATTTAGGCATAAACCCCCGAGACCCCCTCACCTTTCCCCTCTTGTGGTATCATAGCCCCTATAGGTGCTCAAACTCCGCTGATATGATCTTCATCTTTATTAACTGCAAAACAAAAAGACGTACAATATTCACAATACCATGGGTTATCAACCATGGAGTTAGTGTACTAGAGTTATAAAGTAATTCATGCAAGGTATTTACATATTTATTTACAAATAATTCAAGGAGTAAAAATTGGGATATTATAGATGAAGTTTTAAAGAGGAGGAAAAATTCTTACATGATAGTATTCAAGAGTTTATCCATAGAAAAGCAAGATCTAGAGATAAACAGGGGTTTGGTTGTTGAGAGAGAAGATGAAGAAGCTAGAAGACAAGAAGAAATCATACTAAGGAAAGAAGTTGAGCTCAAATATATTGAGGAAGAACAAGATAGTCTACATAGAGAATAAAAACTCCAACGAAAGATTGAGGAGTTGAGAAAGAAACAAGAAGAAGGGTTTGGTTGTTGAGAGAGTTGAGAGAGAATATGAAGAAGCTATAAGACAAGAAGAAATCATACTAAGGAAAGAAGTTGAGCTCAAATATATTGAGGAAGAACAAGATAGACTACATAGAGAACAAAAACTCCAACGAAAGATTGAGGAGGAGTTGAGAAAGAAACAAGAAGAAGATGTTTTTCAGGAGTTGGAGAAGCAAGGAAAATTTGTTGAAGCTAGCCAAAGGAAAAAATGATTAAAGAGCGGTGAGAGAAAGATTAGTTAGAGGAAAGGTTACAAGCTAAGATAATTCAACAAGAGGCAAAGTCCAAGAGAAAAGAAGAGGACGAGCATAATAGGATTGCAAAAGAGCTAAGGAAGAAGGAGGAGGTAGATGAACTTAGGAAACAAAAAGAAGAGTGATGCTGAGAGTGCAGCTGAGAAAGAACTATATCAGCAATAAGAAACTCATTCCACAGTGCCCCCTACATAAGTCATTGATTTGACTAAGGATGAGGAAGAATTTTCTAGATCAGGTACCCAGGTTGAGGAAGAGATTGCAACTAAGTAACTAATCAAACTCGAAAACCTAAGGAAACACAAGCAATGGATAGAGGAAAATATCTAAAATCAAAATAGTTTCATACCTTGGGCAGTTTAGAAAATATCTTATGGTGGGGTGATCAACCAATTCCTGAACCTCTAGATGAAGTAGTCGATCTCAAATCTATTTCTTATAACTATCGAAAGCAAGCTACTGTAAAAAGAACTCAGAAGAGAAGGATAATAAATGTAGATAGTGTCGTAATATGCACTACAAAGAATCCTTTAATGGGAATGAAGAAGGATAAAATAAGTGAGTTATTATCTGTTGGAGTAGCAATTTCCCAACACTACAAGGAAAACACCTTATAGAGGAATTTTTTAGTGTTACAAGATTTGGATAAATTTCCAAAAGAAACTTTTCTACAACCTTCTCTATTTGAAGTAAAGGTTTTAACGGATGTTCCATATAACTAAAAAAATTTGAGCGGGCGAAGGTTGTAGCGGAGGTTTTTTTCGTAGCTTTTATTGTCAAAATGTACTGATGCGCTCTCAACCAATCTGCCTCAGGATGTTGATATAAGACAAACGAACTAGTGTGCTTATAATTTTTTTTTTGTAAGTAAGAAGTATATAATATATTTAGTGCCTGCTAAAGCTGAAAAAAGTTGCCAAAATACAGTCTGATACTGGCTGTAGTTACTGGACTGCCCCAACAGAGGGGAAACCAGTCCAGCCAGCCTCCAATTCACAAGTCTTAGAAGGTTGCTGGTTCAGAAAACAAACAAAGTTCATACTGACTGCCATCTAGACTAGGAGCCTAATGAAATTGGATGCACAGCAAAAAGAGAGCTAAACACCTGGCGAATAGCCTAACCACATGGCTCGGAGGTCCTCTGTCCACGGTTCTGCCTCGATGTTGGTCGGCTGGTCGTCCCAGCTTTTTTCCTTTCGCTCCTCACGCTCCTTGTTCTCAACTGGGCCGCTTCGTTCAGCTTCCTTCTGCTTCGCTGCTGCCTGTCGCAGCATGCTATCCGTCTCAGTGTCAGGTGCCTCCCCCGGAGTAGAGCCAGCCGGGTCCGAGGAGAGCTCCATTTGCATAGTTGAGAGGATATGAAGAAAGGTCGCGACATTTTCTTCCGTGGCCTGTAGGTGAAACTTGAGGTCTGCCACCTCCCTCCTGAGCTCAAAGACTAAGTCATACAGGATTCCCAATCTATCTCTGAAGTGCTCACTGTCGAGGTGGGCCGCAGGGTGGAGACGCGCTCGTTTGGACTCTCCAAAAGCCAGTGGTGCACTTCTCCAGGTACTCGAGGATCCAGGGAAGGACATTGTCACTATGAATTTCATCCGGGGGTCCTGAGGACAACGTTGAATCGGAGTCGACCCTCGCGGGATAGTGGCCATGGAGTGTAGTAGCAAAGACTGCGAAGGTGGCGGGGTAATCGCGGAGCGAAGATGTAAAGACTGCAAAGGTGGCGAGGTGGAAGCTAGGGACATAGTTTGGAAGTGGGAGGAGGAACAGGTCATAGGGGAGACTGAAGGTGAGACCAGGGGTCTACGGGGCTTCCAGGGTGAGCCCCTCTTCAACTTTCCTCTAATCCTTTATTTCATGTGTGCAGGTGAGCAGGTCTAGACAGGGTTGAACCAGAGTTGCAGATAAACAATGGAGATAGCCTCTGAGCGAGCCTGGTTTTGTTTGCATCGGGAAGGGAGGAGCCCTTCAGACCGCATACAAGATGCAATGCCAAAAACGACGAGTCAAGCCATAATACAAATTGCGGGGGAGCAAAGGGTGGCGTAAATTCCCCTTACCTTGACCATGAGGGCGAATTTAAATGCCATTACTCTCCAGGGACGGGACTGTACTGCAGCACAAGCCTGTCACGTGGCTCCGTGTTGCATCGCACTGTGTCCGTTCCCATCAATCGCCATGGGGAAACCACTAACACCCCATCCAGGGAAACTAGTGTGCTTATAATTATTATGCATCGGTTTCACCTTTTTTGTTGTATGCAGAGCATCGATGCTGTTATAATTTCTATGCACTAGCTTCACATTGTTTGTGTATGAAGCACATGTGCTTTTTAGTTTGTGTATGAAGCATAATAATTATAAGCACACTAGTTCGTTTGTCAAAATGTACTGATGCACTCTCAACCAACCTGCCTCAGCGCGTTGATATAAGACAAACAAACTAGTGTGCTTATAATTATTATGCATCAGTTTCACCTTTTTTGTTGTATGCAGAGCATCGATGCTGTTATAATTTCTATGCACTGGCTTCACATTGTTTTTGTATGAAGCACAGGTGCTTTTTAGTTTCTGTATGCCCCAATGCATTTAAATTTTGAGTGTGCCCTAGTGCGTTTAAGTTATCCACACTCCAGTGTGTTTAAGATAGAGCGTGCCCCGATGCTTGTATAAATAGTATGTATCGGTCCCTGTATTACGAATTACACCTATGTTATTTGTATCAATTTAAATCATCCACATATTAATTATTCAACAATGCAACATTTTACAACATTTGAAAATGCAATAAAATAATAAACCCATTTTATTATATATGAATAAGAGACCCATTGTCATACAAAAATGGACAACATAAAGGTACAAAAAATAATCAAATTGTAACCAATATGTAATTGTTAGACATATTGGTAATGTTATCCCCTATCCTAGGGATAACTAAGGAGATTATGTCTCGAGGCCCACAGGTCCTAGATATAGAGTACCGAGACCCATATTGACTTGACTCTGGCCCTGGAGGGCCCTTCTTTCTTCTTCAACTCCTCCACCTTGTCAGCAACAACAACATCCATCCCATCGGCTTGGTCCTTCAACAGAAGTGGGTCTTGATCCATGAGGTAATGAGTCCAGGTATCATGGTATGTGTCACTTTGATTCTCAAAACATTTGAATATGTGCATTTAATTATTTTTACTTCTGACGTGTGCTTGAAACTTATGCCTTTCCACTTGTCCACACCTGGGGGGAATGACATGATGCCATAGAAAGTTGGTTCCCATAGGGTTTGATTTTCTACTGGGTGGGTTCATGAAAGGTCATCGTCCATTCCCACCATACTTATCACTTTTCATCTTTTTCCCTCTCATCCATCCCATACATTGGTTCGGGCATTAGGTTTGCCAAGCTAGCAAAGGGTTTTACCTTACCTTGTGGGAAGAAGGGGCTAAAGGCCCAAAGGGTAAAAGTAGCTGGAAAAAGATAAAATCCAAAACAAAAAAACCTTCAGATGCTTCGCCCAGGGATCCCTGAGAAAGCAATAAAAGGCTCCTCAACAAGAAACATAGGGACCCATAAAATAATAAAATCAAGACCTAGTTGGAGGATAGGGGGTCTCATCACGAGCCAACCTACTAGGTCCATGGGCATGTAGCGGTATGACACTACCATTCAACCGGTCACCACACCAGGGTAGTGGCTCTTGGCGGCATAGGCAAGAGAAAGGGGGTCTCATCACGATCCAACCTTCTCATCTCTGTGAAATGCTTGTGGGTAACATTGTCACCACTGGTCACCATGCTAGGGCAGTGTCCCCTAACTAGTCTCTTGAAAGAAAAAACAATAAGACAAAAAGATAAAGGGCATTGAATAGGCTTGGAAACATTTGCATCCATGACCAGGTGCAACTCACCCTCTTCAGAGGCACCCACAGGTAAGCCATACATTCCTCTGTCATCACTGCACCCATTTCTCAAACATCCCTCACCACCTCATCCACTTACATGGCCTGAATTTTTCTTCACTTGGAAACATCCCACGTTCAATGAGAATTAGCCCAATATGACCTCCTGACGTCCTCTCCAAACTTGGCTTGTAGAATAGCATAACGCCTTTGAGCACTTGTATGGGAAAGGGGGGTTTTATGCACATGTTTAGATAACTTGATTATTAGATGTGATTGGCATTGTTATAATCCCTGTGACTTATGAGCCCATGGAGGGCATACTTGTTGTTGTTGTAGGGCCACACCTGACGGACAAGTACACATGGGGAGATGATTAGTTCAGACCTCCATAGGGATAAAATCCCACTAGATGGATGCTGAGACCCCAGCCAGGGGCAGAGACAGGTCAGAGGCTTGCACCAGAGAGAGAGGAGGAGGTTCCACCAGAGACAACCTGGCAAGTCTGGACCCAGGGGGGTCTTTCCCTCCTACTATGATGTTGGCCTTGAAAGTCCCATGACATCACCTCTGTGACCCTTGACGTCACCAATGTTTGATGGACACTTTGGAGGTAGTTATGTCCCAAGTGGCACATGTGGCTTGATCCAGAGGCCTTGGGAGGCCTAACGTTTTTCTCCTAGAGGCCAACGTTTCACTAGAGAGGCCTAACGTCACCCTAAAGGGGCATGAAGTCACCTATTTTGCTTGATTTAGGGTTTAAATTGTCATTTTTATGTAAAAACTGGATATTACATGTAAACTGGCCATGCCGACCTTTTTGACTTAATTCTGGTCATTGTAACTGCATAAATAAGGGAAAAATGACTCTTATTTTTCATAATCTTTCACTCAGACTTAAGTGAGGTCTAAAATTTGCGCCCTAATTAGGGTTTATTGGCTGAAATTTGGTGCACACTTCTTGAAGGAGGCTATTTTTGGTGTATTTTAGCATTTTTCTTGGTGGAAGTCTTCAACTAGGCCTATTGCTAGATGATTCTTGGTAAATGTAAGTAAATTTTCTTCAATTCTTCTTCATTGAATGGTTATGGTTGTATTTATCTTACATTTATTTTAAGATTATGAAATTGCTAGCTTAAAACCCTAGGAGGCTAAAGCACATGTTATTGTGCTTGCCTTAATAACTTTCACCTACAAGATTATGCTAGAAAACCGATTTTCTTGAAGCTTTGTGCTAAGGGCCTTGCCATGGAAACACACTAGCTTATTTTTCTTCATCTAAGCCATCATTTACTTCATATTTGATCTAAGAAGGAGGAAAACTGCTAGGGCCTATGGTTACCTACTCCCTAGAGGCCATTTCCCCCCTAAGGTTTAGTGATTGAAACCTTGGGTTACCAACACTTCAATAATTAACCTTCTTGTCTCTAGCTCTCTTATTATCATTTTGTTCCTTCAAGATTGTCGCTGCTAAAAGAGACTCCATTTACCCTAAAAGCACTGATCTAAGCCTTACAACTGAGTGATTGATGAAAGCCACCCTCAAAACCTTTACCTTAAGCTCTCTACTAACTATTCCTAACCGTAGAATAGACTAACCTACTAACCTACTTGTTGTTGTTACTAAATTAATCTACAACCATCTATTACAGCATTAAAAACACCTAAAAGAAATTGTAAAGTTGATTTATACACTGCCTAATTTGCTTCCGACAAATGCTAGTACTTTGGTATTAATAAGTGATTATTTTGGGTCATTTTGAAGCTCTTTCAAGGCATTTATTGTGAAGCAATTATCTCATAAACATTGCTGCTATAAAATTCTTTTTTCTTCATCATATATCAACTATTTCTTTTATTGATAAAGTCCATGGTTTTATGAAGTACTAACAACAAGTTGTGCTTGCAAAATATATATTTTCTTGTTGCTTTGTTTTGGGCAGATACATCCAAATATTTCATTACTTCATTGGTTAAAACCATGGGACTTTCTGATCAATGTGACTCATGAGAGGGGATACTTTTATATACACTTTAACCTTTGTCTTCTCAAACCCCTAGGTCACCGGGGACGTCTCCCCTGGGCCATCAACTCTAAATAGAAATAGGTATCATGTTGAGGTGACAGTGATAGGATAACCTCCTATTACACCATTTTTTCTTCCTTTAACATTTTCCTTTGGAATAAGTACAAATTGAGCGATAACATTTTGGCGCCGCTGCCAGGGAACACTGAGTCAATTCTCCTCAAAGACGACACTTTTTGGTAATCCTTTCCTCAAAAGCCTTTACTTTACAAAGATTACCTGGCGACTCTAGTGAGGGTGATCCCCTCATCCCTTTGATAGTTTCAAGAAAATTATATGGCGACTCCACTAACCTTTTCCAAGGTGCCACCTTACTCTCAACTCTGTGATATTTCCAAGTTATGGGATCATTGCGCTTTGGGAACAAGTGTATCTGACTATTGATTTCAAAAAATTTCAAGGATACCTGAATTATTTTGATACAAAATGGTCAAGCAACTCTCCAAGATTTGGAGGCCTCCCAATTACTCACATTGTAAAATTCGTGAAATATATAAGCGAGATAGAATTGGGAGGGGAGGATGTTCTGGTAAAATTATTCATACTTTTTCTACCATCCTTTTTTCAAGATTGGTTTAAGAGTTGTTGCGAAGATAGGGGTATTGCATCTTTTGTAGACCTCATCAATAGGTTTATTGAGTTTGTGAAACCACAATGCTGGACATATGAAGATGCTCTTAAGAATCTCGTAGTAGCCTTAGAGAACGAAGGATTCACCACTGAGATTGTAGAAGATCTGGGGGATGTATACCATACTCAATATCAAGAACCCTCTGATATAGATGAAGATATTTACGAAGAAAATTGTCAACCCCTTGAAGAGGAGAAAGATTTCTCCCATGATTCAATAGAATGCAGTGAAGATTTAACTAGAGAAGTGAATTATGAGGATGAAGCACTGGTAACCGCTCCTCTGTCAGATGAATCTCTCCAAGATCATATCTCTCCTGCACAAGATGAAGAGAATGAGGTGAGATATTTTCCTTTCCAGTTTTTTTATGACACCATGTTCTATGATTCATAAGGTGAAGAAGTAAAATAACCCTTGGAAGAGCTAACTCCTTCATTTTCTGATGAAGACTTAGAGATAAGTCTTGAGGATGGTGTACTAGATTCTCTTCCTTTTAATGAAGTCATCCAAGCTAATGATCCTCCCACACAACAAGAAGTGAACACGGTAAGTTACCTCCCTTTCCAAAATTTTGATGATCCTTTGTTTTATGATTTGGAAGGAGAAGAGGTACTAGAGGATCCATTGGATGCATTAAATCCTTCATGTTATGATAAAGGTAGTGACATTGTTGATAATATTGATGATTTCATACATGTTGGAAGGCGTAAGTGGGATGTGATTGGTTCTAATGGAGATCCCATTTACGACATTGAGGGTCATCTCCAAAAGTTGCCTTTACAACTATCATATGAGGTTACTAATTTTGACAATTGGCAACAAGGAGATGGTATGATTACAAACCTTTTTCAGACACCCAAGAATGACCCGGTGCTGTATTCTCCTAGTGATTTTCGATCATACCTTGAGGATTTTGATGATTATTCCTATGAGCACTTGGATTTATTCCATGAAGAAAATTATCAACCATCATTTTGCTCAGATCTTGATAGAGGTAAATACATCGTTTTCTCGGAGAAGGATCCTTGTGCTGATGTTTTATAGCCCCCTTTGACTATTTTATCTTTCTGTGTCATGAAAGGTGTAGTTGGGAAGTATTTCCTTTGTATTAAGTTTCCTCTGAGGTGTTATCGCTCAGTTTGTAGGAAAGTTTTAAGTAGCTAGAAGGCAAGGCTCAAACTGGCATAACAGGAGCTTCCCCACCCACTGTCACCTCGATGGGGAGATCTTTCTATTTAGGGTGGCTAATCCCAAGGGAGACGTCCCTAGTAATCTGGGGTTCTGAAAGGTATAAAGGTCTAAAGGATCAAGATGATGGTTTCCTTTCACAGATTACTGCCAAGAGGATAGTCAAAGAGAAGGTAATTCCACTGATAAAGGCACCTGTTTGCGAGACAAGGCAAATAAAGCTAAAATGTGATGCAGTGGTTAGTACTTCACAATTTAATGACTATCTCTAAATATATATGAGAAATGATAAACGTAATTATTGACGAAGTCAATGATTGCAAATAAAGACAAAGGGTTATAATACTTCTTCAATAAGTACAAAATGATACTTGCATTCAATGTATAAAATCAATCTTTATTATATCACAATGCAATAAATGTGCTCATACACCAATATTGTTGCTGCATCACTATGCAGATTGAGGGTGACGTCAGCCCTAATTCATGCTACTTTTGGTAGACAATGAAAAAAACGTTTTACTAATTAAGCTAATGAAAGTGATCCACAACTCAAAGTCTATCACTTAGATGACAAAACTCAATGTTTTTTTACACTAGACAAGAGTTCAAAAGGTGTGACGTCATCTAAGGTTTAGGGTTAGTTTGATAGGTGAAGAAGTGGACGTTTTTGCAAAACAAACCAATGAAAATACTCAATACTTCTATGGCTATCAAGGGATGACCTAGCTGCAACTTTTAGATCAAACAAGAGTTCAGAAAGGCCAAGACGTCATCATCAAATCTAAGGTTAGTAAGATGTTAGGGTTAGTAGGTTTTTCACAATTGAGAGTTTGAAAGAGGTAGTTTTAACACCAAAAAGCTCAACGTTGCATCCTTAGACTAGTGCCTTGGGTTAATGGAGTCAAATGGAGAAAGGCTAATGGCTTGGAGAGACTTAAACCTAAGGACGGGAGGGTTAGGTTTAATGGTGCTGCAATGGCAGGGCCACCAAATCAAAACCCTAAGGGGAGGAGGCTCATTCCGGTGTAGCTAAAGCTAGGCCTCATGTTCCTCCCTCTTTCCTTAAGACTCTTTGGCAAAATGGATAGCTATAAAACATAAATCTATGGCTGAAAAGTGTTGCTTGGGGACAAGGCTTTTCAAACCCTAGAAGCCAAACCCTAGGTGTAAAATAAATTAAGCCTAGGACGTCTTCTTTCTTCAATTTATGTTTCAAACTAGCTCAAGAAAAAGATGAACTAGTGTAGCAATGGCTAGGCTAGATTCTTCTTAATCAAATGGCTAATCAAGCTTTTATCATGGGGACATGAAGCAACAACCTACTTGTGTGTTTGCTCCCTAGGGTTTCGATGATTAAGCAAACAATAACAATGTAACTATGCATGTAAGAATTTTAAACCACAACCATTCAATCAAGAAGTTTTGTATGAGAAAAACACTTACAAATCCAAGATGAGCTTATCAAACCCTAGTTGTAACACCTTCCAATGATAAAAAGAACCATGCAGATGCCAAAGATAATCCTCCAAGTGTAGCGCCTCAACTCCAAAAGACAAAAATAACCAAGACAAGAGCTAGAAGAGTATCTCTCACAAGAGAGCAAGTTATGTTATCCTAAAATGAGGCTCAACGTCCTCAATATATATCATCCAAATGACCTTTAATTAACAAAATAGGTCATTTAAAATAGCCGACAAGGCTGACTTAACAATACTTCACTATTTGTCACATTAAATGCTAAAAATGCCAAAAATGAGCTAAAATGGGAGACGTCAGGCCCCTCTAAGGGAGACGTTGTCCCTTTCAGGGCATCATCAACATCTATAAGGCAGAACGTTGGCCCCTCTCGGGCTCCTGCAACCTGCTACACATGACAAACAAGCCCAACACGCTGCCACATACTCCAGAAATCTTCCAGCTTGCCCTGGGTGGCGTCCTGTCCATCAAAGCCATCCTCCATCTGTAGGGGCTGATCCCCCCTAGGTCAAATATCTGCCACAGGGTCCTGGTGAGGGTGTCCTTCTGTCTTCTTCATGCAAGGGCTCATCGTGACGTTGTCCTACCTCTGCCATCCCAACAACCATCTGATGGGCTCTTAAGCCCCATGGAGGTCCGAGCTAATCATCTCCCCATGTGTACCGATCCTCTGGTACCTGTCTGTCGGGTAGGGTCCTGCACATCAAAGACTACGCCCTCCATGGGCTCATTAGTCCTAGACATCATAGAAATGTAAACCACATTTCATTATTAAAGTTATCAAATATATGCATGAAATCCCTAACATATCATCTAAGAGCTCAAAGATATTACACAGATCTACTATACAAAGCTAAGGAAACCAATAGGACAACCTATTGGGCTAATACCCACAAGAGATGGAAAGTTTCCTCAAAGGATCATTCAAGCCATGTTTAATGAAGTGATATGGTTTTTAGGGATGTCTAGTCATAGTAAGACCTAAGGGCAGGTGTCATCTGTGGGTGCCTTTGTAGGAGGCGAGCTGTACCCGTCATGGATGCATTTTTTCCAAGCCCTTTTATTGCCTCATATTTCTTTTATTGCTTTTTTTATTCAAGGTCTGACCAGAGGACACTGCCTTGGCTTGGTGGCCAGAGTTGACAACGTTACCCACTGGTATCTTCGCAGAAATGAGAAGGCTGGCTCGTGATGAGACCCCCTTTCCTTTGGCCATGCAAGCAAAGGTCACTGCCCTAGCTTGGTGACCAGATAGTGGCAATGTCATACTGCTGAATACCTATGAACATAATGGGCCGGCTCGTGATGAGACCTCCCATACTCTTGGTTAGGTCTTGTTATTATTATTATTATTTTTCTTAGGGTCCCTTTAGTTTCTTATCGAGAGGCTTTTTATTGCCTTCTCGGGGATCCCCTGGGCGAAGCATCTCTAGGTTTTATTTCCTATGGATTTTATCTTTTACCAGCTGCTTTTCCCCCTGGGCCTTTAGCCCCTTCTTCCCACAAGACAAGATGTAACCCTGAAAGGTCATCCTAATGGCCAGACTAGGGGAATGGGATGGATGAGTGGGGTATAAGATGTAAAAGTGATAAGATGGTGGGAGCGGACGATGGATCTGAAAATCCCCTTTGGTGGCTAACCAAAAACCATGAATACCAGCTTGCTAAGTTACCCCATCAATCACCCCAACAATGGTCAAGTGGATCAGTGTAAGATCCAAGCAGTCATCCGAAATGAAAGGAACCTAATGCATATATAAGAAGGTTATAACAATCAAATACGACACATACCATGATACCTTGGACCAATTACCTCATGGAGCAAGATTCCTCTCCGATGCAAGCCTAGGTTGGTGGTGATGGAAACTGCTACTGTTGACAGGACAAGTCTGACGAAGAAGAAGAAAGATGGGCCCTCCAAAGCCATGCTCAAGTCAATCCTGCTCTCGGTACTCCATGTCTAGGACCATGTGGGCCGCGAAACATGATCTCCTAGTTATCCCTAGATATCGGGGATAACATATGGCTCCAACTCGGGGACATGTGCTAACTGTAGAGCACATGAGAACCTCAACAATCTCTGGCGTACACCTGTGACCTGCTCACACTTGACAAGAAAGCGTCAACGACAAAAGGTGGGGTGGTATTGCCACCCCGCAAAGCAATGTGCATGTAAGGCAATCATAAATGTAGATAGAAAATGAAAATCTTACCTGTACTTACCTGCTGGTTGTATGTTGGTATAGTCAAACAACCAGTGAAGCCAATCCAACAACGCTCCCTGGTACCTGCCTTTGTGCTTCATCATAAACCAAAACAGTGATACATCAAGCACAAAAATGTCATGAGTTAGAACATACATCAAATTATTGGACAAGTCTGAATCTAACTCATGGAGGCGGGTGGGAGGGATAAAATCTTGCCAAGTCCATCTCTGAGGAAAGCACTCAATCCTATCCAAGAAAGGGTCATGAAACAGACAAGGTTCAGAGAACTGACTCAAAAGGCCTGCAAACTGGTTACCTAAGACGTCTTCATGCTCTAAGGAAAGAAATGTCAAAAGTTTAGTAGATGACTGGCAAATTACCAAGGGAAAGTTGAAAAAGTGATTAGCATTACCCAAACAACCCTTGGAACCTAGGGTTTGCCCAGAAAGAAACTCAACATAAAAAAGGTATTTCCCAACTACACCTCTAATGAAAAAATAAGGCAAAGTAATAACAGGTGGTTGGGGTGAAAATTTATGAGAAACCTTCTCGAGGCAAACAACATCTTTACTTGTATAAAAAACTGAGCACAACGGTGGTTGGTAATCATCTTTATGAAAAGAGTCCAAGTGCTCAGTAGGGTACTCATCAAACATCTCAAGGTAAGACCGAAAATCATCAGGAGAATTTGGTATTAGGTCATCCTTAGTTTCTTGAAAAGTACAAGTGAAAATCTCATCTCCTTGTTGCCACTGGTCAAAAATAATCTGTTGCGGTACTTGCAAGGTCAACGTTTGAAGATGACTTTTCATGTCATAGATGGGATCTGTATCATAACCAGATGCATCCCACCTACGTCTCCCAACACATATGAACTCATCGAAATCATCTATGTCAGTATCAGTATCATAACATGTGGGATTTTCAAGACTTAAAATTTCATCCTCCTCCTCCTTTTCATCACAAGGTAAATCATCATCAAAAACTAGGGGAGGAGGGTAACTTACTGTTTCTTCATGTGCAGGGGCTTGGATGGCTTTGGTATTTTCAGCATGCGTTATTTTTTCATCATCATGAATTGCTTCTTTGTCTTTGATTGCACAACAAGGAACATCCACTTCGTCCAAGGCTTCTGTTTCTTCCTCACCCTCTAGATCAAGGATCAAGGTGTCATTGGAATCCCTGGAAGGGAAACAACTAACATCATCTTCTTTTTGTTGTGCAGGAGAAAAGGGCTCTTGGACTGTCTCATCTTGTTCAGGTTCTTACTCCTCATCCATGTCTTCATTCTGTTGGTCAAAAACTCGTTCCCCTTTCTCTTATGTATCTTCAACAAAGGTTTCATGGGAAACTAGTTTCATCAGGCTAAGAGCATCCATGGCATTGGTCCTGGTCAAGGAGAGAATCTTTTCAATTTGGGTGGCCATATCATGAGCTTCTGGAAAAGTTTCTGGCTTTTTCTTATTTAGAAGGAAGCTCAAATGTCCCTGAAGTCCATTAGTATAGAGGTAGACAAGGTATCTTTCTTCAGGACGATGGCCTGGAGGAATCTGGTAAAGCACTCTTTGGAATCTAGCGCAGAAAGTTCTGACAATCTCAGACTCTTTTTGTCTTATGCCTTCAAGCTCTTTCAGCAATGATTTTATATCTTCTATTTTCATGGTCCATTTCGCAAGGAAAACTTCTTCAAAAAGTTCCATATAATTGATGCTGGCAGCTGGAAGGTTATCATACCATCTTCTGGCCTCTCCATGCAGGGAGGCAGAGAAGAGTTTCATCACTACATCTTCAGCCTCATCGCTGACAGGGAAGGATTGAAAGAAATCCCAAAATCTTCTCATGTGAGACTCATGACATTCTCCATTGATGCCAGCAAAACGAGGGAGGAAAACCTCATAAAGAGAAGGCATTTTTCTGGGATATCCAGGGATTTCACTCATATCTAAAGGTCTATAGCTTCCTGGGTCCCATTGTGAAGTCATTGTTGGCTTCGTCATCAGTGGAGTCGCCAGATAGTTTCCCTGAAACTACCAAAGAATAGGGGGAAAGGTACTGGAGTTGCCAGGTAAGATTTACAAGAAAGGTTTCTGAAACAAGGCTTACCAAAGGTATTTCGTTGAGGAAAATAGACTCAGTGTTCCCCGACAATGGTGCCAAAATGTTATCGCTCAGTTTGTAGGAAAGTTTTAAGTAGCTAGAAGGCAAGGCTCAAACTGGCGTAACAGGAGCTTCCCCACCCACTGTCACCTCGATGGGGAGATCTTTCTATTTACGGTGGCTAATCCCAAGGGAGACGTCCCTAGTAATCTAGGGTTCTGAAAGGTCTAAAGGTCTAAAGGATCAAGATGATGGTTTCCTTTCACAGATTATTGCCAAGAGGATAGTCAAAGAGAAGGTAATTCCACTGATAAAGGCACCTGTTTGCGAGACAAGGCAAATAAAGCTAAAATGTGTTGCAGTGGTTAGTACTTCACAATTTAATGACTATCTCTAAATATATATGAGCAATGATAAACGTAATTATTGATGAAGTCAATGATTGCAAATAAAGACAAAGGGTTATAATACTTCTTCAATAAGTACAAAATGATACTTGCATTCAATGTATAAAATCAATCTTTATTATATCACAATGCAATAAATGTGCTCATACACCAATATTGTTGCTGCGTCACTATGCAGATTGAGGGTGACGTCAGCCCTAATTCATGCTAGTTTCGGTAGACAAGGAAAAAAACGTTTTACTAATTAAGCTAATGAAAGTGATCCACAACTCAAAGTCTATAACTTAGATGACAAAACTTAACGTTTTTTTACACTAGACAAGAGTTCAAAAGGTGTGACGTCATCTAAGGTTTAGGGTTAGTTTGATAGGTGAAGAAGTGGACGTTTTTGCAAAACAAACCAATGAAAATACTCAACACTTCTATGGCTATCAAGGGATGACCTAGCCGCAAATTTTAGATCAAACAATAGTTCAAAAAGGCCAAGACGTCATCATCAAAACTAGGGTTAGTAAGATGTTAGGGTTAGTAGGTTTTTCACAATTGAGAGTTTGAAAGAGGTAGTTTTAACACCAAAAAGCTCAACGTTGCATACTTAGACTAGTGCCTTGGGTTAATGGAGTCAAATGGAGAAAGGCTAATGGCTTGGAGAGACTTAAACCTAAGGATGGGAGGGTTAGGTTTAATGGTGCTGCAATGGCAGGGCCACCAAATCAAAACCCTAAGGGGAGGAGGCTCATTCCGGTGTAGCTAAAGCTAGGCATCATGCTCCTCCCTCTTTCCTTAAGACTCTTTGGCAAAACGGCTAGCTATAAAACATAAATCAATGGCTGAAAAGTGTTGCTTGGGGACAAGGATTTTCAAACCCTAGAAGCCAAACCCTAGGTGTAAAATAAATTAGGCCTAGGACGTCTTCTTTCTTCAATTTATGTTTCAAACTAACTCAAGAAAAAGATGAACTAGTGTAGCAATGGCTAGGATAGATTCTTCTTAATCAAATGGCTAATCAAGATTTTATCATGGGGACATGAAGCAACAACCTACTTGTGTGTTTTCTCCCTAGGGTTTCAATGATTAAGCAAATAATAACAATGTAACTATGCATGTAAGAATTTTAAACCACAACCATTCA